>JABXNX010000047.1:23215-55101 GCA_014843695.1 Archivesica marissinica | reverse complement strand
AGACGTGCGCGAGGGGTGTGAGACGTGCGCGAGGGGTGTGAGATGTGCGCTGGGTGTGATGACGTGTGCAAGGGGGTGTGAGACGTGCGCGAGGGGGTGTGAGATGTGCGCGTGGGTGTTAGATGTGCGCGAGGGGTGTGGGATTTTAGACGTGCGCGTTTGGGTGTGAGACGTGCGCGTAGGGTATGAGGCATGCGCGCTGGGGTGTGAGCTTTTAGGCGTGCGCGCGCGAGGCGGTTTGTGAGACGTGCACATGGGGTGTGAGCCTGGGGTGTGAGACGTGCGCGCGGGGTGTGAGACATGCGCGATGGGTGTGAGATGTGCGCTGGGTGTGTATGGCGGGGTGTGAGATGTGCGCGCGGGGTTTGAGGCGTGCGTGCAGGGTGTGGACGTGCGGGGTGACAAACTCACCAACTTACCAACTCGTATCATCTCACACAGTCACCAACTCGACAACTCGTAACGCCTCACATAGTCACCAACTCGTAACGCCTTACTTACTCCTCACTCACGAACTCGTCATGCCTCACTCACTCGTCACGCATCACTCACACCAACTCCTCATTCAAACGAAATCCTCACTCACTCTTTAACTCACACGCCTCCATTCATCACTCACAAGCACAAGCACAAGCACAAGCACAAGCACAAGCACAACCACAGACACACAACCAGAGAGAGACAACCACCGACAGTCAGGTGCAGCGGGGGATCGAACCTACGATCCCTGGATTACCAGTCCAACGTGTTAACCACTGGACCACTGATCCGCTACATACTTTGTGTTGTTTGTTCGCATATATAAATTTTAAAAAGATAAGGCCGCCCACTGTAAGCCTTTACGAGTGAACTAATGGTAGCCTACGGGCTGGCTCACTATTATAAATTTATATATGCGAACAAACAACACAAATCATGTAGCGGATCAGTGGTCCAGTGGTTAACACGCTGGACTTGTAATCCAGGGATCGCAGGTTCGATCCCCCGCTACACCTGTCTGCCTGTGGTTGTGTCTCTGGCTATGTCTGTCTGTGGTTGTCTCTATGGCTGTGCATGGGTTGTGGCTGTGTCTGGTTGCATGTCTGTGGTTGTCTCTGGGGTTGTGAGACGTGTGGTGTGAGGCGGGGTGTGAGATGTGCGCGTTGTGCTATGAGACGTGCGCCAGGGGTTTGAGTGGTGTGAGACGTGCTCGAGGGGTTTGAGAGGTGTGAGACGTGAGCACGGGGTTTGAGATGTGTGAGCGCGAGGGGTTTGAGTGGTGCGCGAGACGTGTGCGAGGGGTGTGAGACGTGTGCGAGGGGTGTGAGACGTGAGCGAAGGGTGTGAGACGTGCACGAGGGGTGTGAGACGTGCGCGAGGGGGTGTGAGATGTGCGCGTGGGTGTTAGATGTGCGCGTGGGTGTTCGATGTGCGCGAGGGGTGTGATATTTGAGTGGTGCGCGAGGGGTTTGAGACGTGCGCGTTGGGGTGTGAGACTTGCGCGCGGGGAGTGAGACGTGCACGAGGGGTGTGAGATGTGCGCGAGGGGTGTGGGCGAAGGGTGTGAGACGTGCGCGAGGTGTGTGAGACGTGAGGGCGGGGTGTGAGACGTGAGCACGGGGTTTGAGAGGTGTGAGACGTGATGGCGGGGTTTGAGACGTGAGGGCGAGGTGTCAGGCGCGGTGTGAGACGTGCGCGAGGGATGTGAGATGTGCGCGAGGCATGCTATGTTTGAGTGGTGAGCGAGGGGTTTGAGACGTGCGCGCGGGGTGTGCGGGGTGTGCCATGAGGGCGGGGTTTGAGACGTGAGGGCGAGGGGTGTGAGACGTGAGCGAAGGGTGTGAGACGTGCGCGAGGGGTTTGAGACGTGCGCGCGGGCTGTGAGACGTGAGCGCGAGGGGTTTGAGTGGTGCGCGAGGGGTGTGAGACGTGAGCGAAGAGTGTGAGACGTGCGCGAGGTGTAGACGTGAGGTGGTTTGAGACGGAGATTTGAGACGTGCGCGCGGGGTGTGATACGTGCGCGCGGGGTGTGATACGTGAGCGAAGGGTGTGAGACGTGCACGAGGGGTGTGAGACGTGCGAGAGGGGTTGAGACGTGCTCACGGGGTTTGAGACGTGCTCGAAGGGTTTGAGAGGTGTGAGACATGAGCACGGGGTTTGAGAGTGTGCGCGCGGGGTGTGAGCGAAGGGTGTGAGACGTGCGCGAGGTGTGTGAGACGTGAGGGCGGGGTGTGAGACGTGAGCACGGGGTTTGAGAGGTGTGAGACGTGATGGCGGGGTTTGAGACGTGAGCGACGGGCGAGGGGTGTGAGACGTGCGCGAGTGGTGTGAGACGCTCGCGCGGGGTGTGAGATGTGCGCGAGGTATGTTATGTTTGGTGGTGAGCGAGGTTGAGACGTGAGGGCGGGGTGTGAGACGTGAGCACGAGGGGTTTGAGGGCTGTGAGACGTGAGGGCGGGGTTTGAGATGTTCGCGCGGGGTGTGAGATGTGCGCGAGGGGTGTGAGATGTGTGCGAGGGATGCTATGTTTGAGTGGTGAGCGAGGGGTTTGAGACGTGCGCGCGGGGTGTGAGACGTGAGCACGGGGTTTGAGAGGTGTGAGACGTTAGTGCGAGGGGTTTGAGTGGTGCGTGAGGGGTGTGAGACGTGAGCGAAGGGTGCGAGACGTGCACGAGGGATGTGAGATGTGCGCGAGTGGTGTGCGATGTGTGAGACATGAGGGCTGGGTTTGAGACGTCAGGGCGAGGGGTGTGAGACGTGCGCGAGGGGTGTGAGACGTTCGCGCGGGGTGTGAGATGTGCGCGAGGGATGTTATGTTTGAGTGGTGAGCGAGGGGTTTGAGACGTGCGCGCGGTGTGACAGACGTGAGGGCGGGGTGTGAGACGTGAGCGCGAGGGGTTTGAGTGGTGCGCGAGGGGTGTGAGACGTGAGCGAAGGGTGTGAGACGTGCACGAGGGGTGTGAGATGTGCGCGAGTGGTGTGAGACGTGATGGTGGTGTTTGAGAAGTGAGGGCGGGGTTTGAGACGTGCGCGAGGGGGTGTGAGACGTGCGCGAGGGGGTGTGAGATGTGCGCGTGGGTGTTAGATGTGCGCGAGGGGTGTGAGATTTTAGACGTGCGCGTTTGGGTGTGAGACGTGCGCGTAGGGTATGAGGCATGCGCGCTGGGGTGTGAGCTTTTAGGCGTGTGCTCGCGAGGCGGTTTGTGAGACGTGCACATGGGGTGTGAGCCTGGGGTGTGAGACGTGCGCGCGGGGTGTGAGACATGCTCGATGGGTGCGAGATGTGCGCTGGGTGTGTATGGCGAGGTGTGAGACGTGCGCGAGGGGGTGTGAGATGTGCGCGTGGGTGTGAGATTTTAGACGTGCGCGTTTGGGTGTGAGACTTGCGCGTAGGGTATGAGGCATGCGCGCTGTGGTGTGAGCCTTTAGGCGTGCGCGCGCGAGGCGGTTTGTGAGACGTGCACATGGGGTGTGAGCCTGGGGTGTGAGACGTGCGCGCGAGACATGCGCGATGGGTGTGAGATGTGCGCTGGGTGTGTATGGCGGGGTGTGAGATGTGCGTGCGGTGTTTGAGGCGTGCGTGCAGGGTGTGGGACGTGCGGGGTGACTCACTCACAAATTCACCAACTTACCAACTCGTATCATCTCACACAGTCACCAACTCGACAACTCGTAACGCCTCACATAGTCACCAACTCGTAACGCCTTACTTACTCCTCACTCACGAACTCGTCATGCCTCACTCACTCGTCACGCATCACTCATCACTCACACCAACTCCTCATTCAAACGAAATCCTCACTCACACTTTAACTCACATGCCTCCATTCATCACTCACACATACATACAACCACAAGCACAAGCACAGGCACAAGCACAGGCACAGGCACAGGCACAAGCACAGGCACAAGCACAGGCATGCACAACCAGAGAGAGACAACCACCGACAGTCAGGTGCAGCGGGGGATCCAACCTACGATCCCTGGATTACCAGTCCAACGTGTTAACCACTGGACCACTGATCTGCTACATACTTTGTGTTGTTTGTTCGCATATATAAATTTTAAAAAGATAAGGCCGCCCACTGTAAGCCTTTACGAGTGAACTAATGGTAGCCTACGGGCTGGCTCACTATTATAAATTTATATATGCGAACAAACAACACAAATCATGTAGCGGATCAGTGGTCCAGTGGTTAACACGCTGGACTTGTAATCCAGGGATCGCAGGTTCGATCCCCCGCTACACCTGTCTGCCTGTGGTTGTGTCTCTGGCTATGTCTGTCTGTGGTTGTCTCTATGGCTGTGCATGGGTTGTGGCTGTGTCTGGTTGCATGTCTGTGGTTGTCTCTGGGGTTGTGAGACGTGTGGTGTGAGGCGGGGTGTGAGATGTGCGCGTTGTGTTATGAGACGTGCGCCAGGGGTTTGAGTGGTGTGAGACGTGCTCGAGGGGTTTGAGAGGTGGAGACGTGAGCACGGGGTTTGAGATGTGTGAGCGCGAGGGGTTTGAGTGGTGCGCGAGGGGTGTGAGACGTGCGCGCGGTGTGTGAGACGTGAGCGCGGGGTGTGAGACGTGAGCGCGAGGGTTTGAGTGGTGCGCGAGGGGTGTGAGACGTGAGCGAAGGGTGTGAGACGTGAGGTGGGGTTACGTGAGATTTGAGACGTGCGCGCGGGGTGTGATACGTGCGCGCGGGGTGTGATACGTGAGCGAAGGGTGTGAGACGTGCACGAGGGGTGTGAGATGTGCGCGAGGGGTGTGAGACGTGCTCACGGGGTTTGAGACGTGCTCACGGGGTTTGAGACGTGCTCGAAGGGTTTGAGAGGTGCGCGAGGTGTGTGAGACGTGAGGGCGGGGTGTGAGACGTGAGCACGGGGTTTGAGAGGTGTGAGACGTGATGGCGGGTTTGAGACGTGAGGGCGACGGGTGCGAGACGTGCGCGAGTGGTGTGAGACGCTCGCGCGGGGTGTGAGATGTGCGCGAGGTATGTTATGTTTGAGTGGTGAGCGAGGGGTTTGAGACGTGCGCGCGGTATGTGAGACGTGAGGGCGGGGTGTGAGACGTGAGCACGAGGGGTTTGAGGGCTGTGAGACGTGAGGGCGGGGTTTGAGACGTTCGCGCGGGGTGTGAGATTGTGTGCGAGGGATGCTATGTTTGAGTGGTGAGCGAGGGGTTTGAGACGTGCGCGCGGGGTGTGAGACGTGAGCACGGGGTTTGAGAGGTGCGAGACGTTAGTGCGAAGGATTTGAGTTGTGCGTGAGGGGTGTGAGACGTGAGCGAAGGGTGTGAGACGTGCACGAGGGATGTGAGATGTGCGCGAGTGGTGTGCGATGTGTGAGACATGAGGGCTGGGTTTGAGACGTCAGGGCGAGGGGTGTGAGACGTGCGCGAGGGGTGTGAGACGTTCGCGCGGGGTGTGAGATGTGCGCGAGGGATGTTATGTTTGAGTGGTGAGCGAGGGGTTTGAGACGTGCGCGCGGTGTGTGAGACATGAGGGCGGGGTGTGAGACGTGAGCGCGAGGGGTTTGAGTGGTGCGCGAGGGGTGTGAGACGTGAGCGAAGGGTGTGAGACGTGCACGAGGGGTGAGATGTGCGCGAGTGGTGTGAGACGTGATGGTGGTGTTTGAGAGTGAGGGCGGGGTTTGAGACGTGCGCGAGGGGGTGTGAGACGTGCGCGAGGGGGTGTGAGACGTGCGCGAGGGGGTGTGCGCGTGGGTGTTAGATGTGCGCGAGGGGTGTGAGATTTTAGACGTGCGCGTTTGGGTGTGAGACTTGCGCGTAGGGTGTGAGACATGCTCGATGGGTGCGAGATGTGTGTTGGGTGTGTATGGCGAGGTGTGAGACGTGCGCGAGGGGGTGTGAGATGTGCGCGTGGGTGTTAGATATGCGCGAGGGGTGTGAGATTTTAGACGTGCGCGTTTGGGTGTGAGACGTGCGCGTAGGGTATGAGGCATGCGCGCTGGGGTGTGAGCTTTTAGGCGTGTGCTCGCGAGGCGGTTTGTGAGACGTGCACATGGGGTGTGAGCCTGGGGTGTGAGACGTGCGCGCGGGGTGTGAGAGGTGCGAGACGTTAGTGCGAAGGATTTGAGTTGTGCGTGAGGGGTGTGAGACGTGAGCGAAGGGTGTGAGACGTGCACGAGGGATGTGAGATGTGCGCGAGTGGTGTGCGATGTGTGAGACATGAGGGCTGGGTTTGAGACGTCAGGGCGAGGGGTGTGAGACGTGCGCGAGGGGTGTGAGACGTTCGCGCGGGGTGTGAGATGTGCGCGAGGGATGTTATGTTTGAGTGGTGAGCGAGGGGTTTGAGACGTGCGCGCGGTGTGTGAGACATGAGGGCGGGGTGTGAGACGTGAGCGCGAGGGGTTTGAGTGGTGCGCGAGGGGTGTGAGACGTGAGCGAAGGGTGTGAGACGTGCACGAGGGGTGTGAGATGTGCGCGAGTGGTGTGAGACGTGATGGTGGTGTTTGAGAAGTGAGGGCGGGGTTTGAGACGTGCGCGAGGGGGTGTGAGACGTGCGCGAGGGGGTGTGAGACGTGCGCGAGGGGGTGTGCGCGTGGGTGTTAGATGTGCGCGAGGGGTGTGAGATTTTAGACGTGCGCGTTTGGGTGTGAGACTTGCGCGTAGGGTGTGAGACATGCTCGATGGGTGCGAGATGTGTGTTGGGTGTGTATGGCGAGGTGTGAGACGTGCGCGAGGGGGTGTGAGATGTGCGCGTGGGTGTTAGATATGCGCGAGGGGTGTGAGATTTTAGACGTGCGCGTTTGGGTGTGAGACGTGCGCGTAGGGTATGAGGCATGCGCGCTGGGGTGTGAGCTTTTAGGCGTGTGCTCGCGAGGCGGTTTGTGAGACGTGCACATGGGGTGTGAGCCTGGGGTGTGAGACGTGCGCGCGGGGTGTGAGACATGCTCGATGGGTGCGAGATGTGCGCTGGGTGTGTATGGCGAGGTGTGAGACGTGCGCGAGGGGGTGTGAGATGTGCGCGTGGGTGTTAGATATGCGCGAGGGGTGTGAGATTTTAGACGTGCGCGTTTGGGTGTGAGACTTGCGCGTAGGGTATGAGGCATGCGCGCTGTGGTGTGAGCCTTTAGGCGTGCGCGCGCGAGGCGGTTTGTGAGACGTGCACATGGGGTGTGAGCCTGGGGTGTGAGACGTGCGCGCGGGGTGTGAGACATGCGCGATGGGTGTGAGATGTGCGCTGGGTGTGTATGGCGGGGTGTGAGATGTGCGTGCGGTGTTTGAGGCGTGCGTGCAGGGTGTGGGACGTGCGGGGTGACTCACTCACAAATTCACCAACTTACCAACTCGTATCATCTCACACAGTCACCAACTCGACAACTCGTAACGCCTCACATAGTCACCAACTCGTAACGCCTTACTTACTCCTCACTCACGAACTCGTCATGCCTCACTCACTCGTCACGCATCACTCACACCAACTCCTCATTCAAACGAAATCCTCACTCACACTTTAACTCACATGCCTCCATTCATCACTCACAAGCACAGGCACAGGCACAAGCACAAGCACAAGCACAAGCACAGGCACACAACCAGATAGAGACAACCACCGACAGTCAGGTGCAGCGGGGGATCGAACCTACGATCCCTGGATTACCAGTCCAACGTGTTAACCACTGGACCACTGATCCGCTACATACTTTGTGTTGTTTGTTCGCATATATAAATTTTAAAAAGATAAGGCCGCCCACTGTAAGCCTTTACGAGTGAACTAATGGTAGCCTACGGGCTGGCTCACTATTATAAATTTATATATGCGAACAAACAACACAAATCATGTAGCGGATCAGTGGTCCAGTGGTTAACACGCTGGACTTGTAATCCAGGGATCGCAGGTTCGATCCCCCGCTACACCTGTCTGCCTGTGGTTGTGTCTCTGGCTATGTCTGTCTGTGGTTGTCTCTATGGCTGTGCATGGGTTGTGGCTGTGTCTGGTTGCATGTCTGTGGTTGTCTCTGGGGTTGTGAGACGTGTGGTGTGAGATGTGCGCGTTGTGTTATGAGACGTGCGCCAGGGGTTTGAGTGGTGTGAGACGTGCTCGAGGGGTTTGAGAGGTGTGAGACGTGAGCACGGGGTTTGAGATGTGTGAGCGCGAGGGGTTTGAGTGGTGCGCGAGACGTGTGCGAGGGGTGTGAGACGTGTGCGAGGGGTGTGAGACGTGAGCGAAGGGTGTGAGACGTGCACGAGGGGTGTGAGACGTGCGCGAGGGGGTGTGAGATGTGCGCGTGGGTGTTAGATGTGCGCGTGGGTGTTCGATGTGCACGAGGGGTGTGATATTTGAGTGGTGCGCGAGGGGTTTGAGACGTGCGCGTTGGGGTGTGAGACTTGCGCGCGGGGAGTGAGACGTGCACGAGGGGTGTGAGATGTGCGCGAGGGGTGTGGGCGAAGGGTGTGAGACGTGCGCGAGGTGTGTGAGACGTGAGGGCGGGGTGTGAGACGTGAGCACGGGGTTTGAGAGGTGTGAGACGTGATGGCGGGGTTTGAGACGTGAGGGCGAGGTGTCAGGCGCGGTGTGAGACGTGCGCGAGGGATGTGAGATGTGCGCGAGGCATGCTATGTTTGAGTGGTGAGCGAGGGGTTTGAGACGTGCGCGCGGGGTGTGCGGGGTGTGCCATGAGGGCGGGGTTTGAGACGTGAGGGCGAGGGGTGTGAGACGTGAGCGAAGGGTGTGAGACGTGCGCGAGGGGTTTGAGACGTGCGCGCGGGCTGTGAGACGTGAGCGCGAGGGGTTTGAGTGGTGCGCGAGGGGTGTGAGACGTGAGCGAAGAGTGTGAGACGTGCGCGAGTGGTGTGAGACGTGATGGTGGGGTTTGAGACGTGAGATTTGAGACGTGCGCGCGGGGTGTGATACGTGCGCGCGGGGTGTGATACGTGAGCGAAGGGTGTGAGACGTGCACGAGGGGTGTGAGACGTGCTCACGGGGTTTGAGACGTGCTCACGGGGTTTGAGACGTGCTCACGGGGTTTGAGACGTGCTCGAAGGGTTTGAGAGGTTTGTGAGACATGAGCACGGGGTTTGAGATGTGTGCGCGCGGGGTGTGAGCGAAGGGTGTGAGACGTGCGCGAGGTGTGTGAGACGTGAGGGCGGGGTGTGAGACGTGAGCACGGGGTTTGAGAGGTGTGAGACGTGATGGCGGGGTTTGAGACGTGAGGGCGACGGGTGCGAGGGGTGTGAGACGTGCGCGAGTGGTGTGAGACGCTCGCGCGGGGTGTGAGATGTGCGCGAGGTATGTTATGTTTGAGTGGTGAGCGAGGGGTTTGAGACGTGAGGGCGGGGTGTGAGACGTGAGCACGAGGGGTTTGAGGGCTGTGAGACGTGAGGGCGGGGTTTGAGATGTTCGCGCGGGGTGTGAGATGTGCGCGAGGGGTGTGAGATGTGTGCGAGGGATGCTATGTTTGAGTGGTGAGCGAGGGGTTTGAGACGTGCGCGCGGGGTGTGAGACGTGAGCACGGGGTTTGAGAGGTGTGAGACGTTAGTGCGAGGGGTTTGAGTGGTGCGTGAGGGGTGTGAGACGTGAGCGAAGGGTGCGAGACGTGCACGAGGGATGTGAAATGTGCGCGAGTGGTGTGCGATGTGTGAGACATGAGGGCTGGGTTTGAGACGTCAGGGCGAGGGGTGTGAGACGTGCGCGAGGGGTGTGAGACGTTCGCGCGGGGTGTGAGATGTGCGCGAGGGATGTTATGTTTGAGTGGTGAGCGAGGGGTTTGAGACGTGCGCGCGGTGTGACAGACGTGAGGGCGGGGTGTGAGACGTGAGCGCGAGGGGTTTGAGTGGTGCGCGAGGGGTGTGAGACGTGAGCGAAGGGTGTGAGACGTGCACGAGGGGTGTGAGATGTGCGCGAGTGGTGTGAGACGTGATGGTGGTGTTTGAGAAGTGAGGGCGGGGTTTGAGACGTGCGCGAGGGGGTGTGAGACGTGCGCGAGGGGGTGTGAGATGTGCGCGTGGGTGTTAGATGTGCGCGAGGGGTGTGAGATTTTAGACGTGCGCGTTTGGGTGTGAGACGTGCGCGTAGGGTATGAGGCATGCGCGCTGGGGTGTGAGCTTTTAGGCGTGTGCTCGCGAGGCGGTTTGTGAGACGTGCACATGGGGTGTGAGCCTGGGGTGTGAGACGTGCGCGCGGGGTGTGAGACATGTGCGATGGGTGCGAGATGTGCGCTGGGTGTGTATGGCGAGGTGTGAGACGTGTGCGAGGGGGTGTGAGATGTGCGCGTGGGTGTTAGATATGCGCGAGGGGTGTGAGATTTTAGACGTGCGCGTTTGGGTGTGAGACTTGCGCGTAGGGTATGAGGCATGCGCGCTGTGGTGTGAGCCTTTAGGCGTGCGCGCGCGAGGCGGTTTGTAAGACGTGCACATGGGGTGTGAGCCTGGGGTGTGAGACGTGCGCGCGAGACATGCGCGATGGGTGTGAGATGTGCGCTGGGTGTGTATGGCGGGGTGTGAGATGTGCGTGCGGTGTTTGAGGCGTGCGTGCAGGGTGTGGGACGTGCGGGGTGACTCACTCACAAATTCACCAACTTACCAACTCGTATCATCTCACACAGTCACCAACTCGACAACTCGTAACGCCTCACATAGTCACCAACTCGTAACGCCTTACTTACTCCTCACTCACGACCTCGTCATGCCTCACTCACTCGTCACGCATCACTCATCACTCACACCAACTCATCATTCAAACGAAATCCTCACTCACACTTTAACTCACATGCCTCCATTCATCACTCACACATACATACAACCACAAGCACAAGCACAGGCACAAGCACAGCACAGGCACAGGCACAGGCACAGGCACAAGCACAGGCACAAGCACAGGCATGCACAACCAGAGAGAGACAACCACCGACAGTCAGGTGCAGCGGGGGATCCAACCTACGATCCCTGGATTACCAGTCCAACGTGTTAACCACTGGACCACTGATCTGCTACATACTTTGTGTTGTTTGTTCGCATATATAAATTTTAAAAAGATAAGGCCGCCCACTGTAAGCCTTTACGAGTGAACTAATGGTAGCCTACGGGCTGGCTCACTATTATAAATTTATATATGCGAACAAACAACACAAATCATGTAGCGGATCAGTGGTCCAGTGGTTAACACGCTGGACTTGTAATCCAGGGATCGCAGGTTCGATCCCCCGCTACACCTGTCTGCCTGTGGTTGTGTCTCTGGCTATGTCTGTCTGTGGTTGTCTCTATGGCTGTGCATGGGTTGTGGCTGTGTCTGGTTGCATGTCTGTGGTTGTCTCTGGGGTTGTGAGACGTGTGGTGTGAGGCGGGGTGTGAGATGTGCGCGTTGTGTTATGAGACGTGCGCCAGGGGTTTGAGTGGTGTGAGACGTGCTCGAGGGGTTTGAGAGGTGTGAGACGTGAGCACGGGGTTTGAGATGTGTGAGCGCGAGGGGTTTGAGTGGTGCGCGAGGGGTGTGAGACGTGCGCGCGGTGTGTGAGACGTGAGCGCGGGGTGTGAGACGTGAGCGCGAGGGGTTTGAGTGGTGCGCGAGGGGTGTGAGACGTGAGCGAAGGGTGTGAGACGTGATGGTGGGGTTTGAGACGTGAGATTTGAGACGTGCGCGCGGGGTGTGATACGTGCGCGCGGGGTGTGATACGTGAGCGAAGGGTGTGAGACGTGCACGAGGGGTGTGAGATGTGCGCGAGGGGTGTGAGCGCCTGAGACGTGCTCACGGGGTTTGAGACGTGCTCGAAGGGTTTGAGAGGTGCGCGAGGTGTGTGAGACGTGAGGGCGGGGTGTGAGACGTGAGCACGGGGTTTGAGAGGTGTGAGACGTGATGGCGGGGTTTGAGACGTGAGGGCGACGGGTGCGAGACGTGCGCGAGTGGTGTGAGACGCTCGCGCGGGGTGTGAGATGTGCGCGAGGTATGTTATGTTTGAGTGGTGAGCGAGGGGTTTGAGACGTGCGCGCGGTATGTGAGACGTGAGGGCGGGGTGTGAGACGTGAGCACGAGGGGTTTGAGGGCTGTGAGACGTGAGGGCGGGGTTTGAGACGTTCGCGCGGGGTGTGAGATGTGCGCGAGGGGTGTGAGATGTGTGCGAGGGATGCTATGTTTGAGTGGTGAGCGAGGGGTTTGAGACGTGCGCGCGGGGTGTGAGACGTGAGCACGGGGTTTGAGAGGTGCGAGACGTTAGTGCGAAGGATTTGAGTTGTGCGTGAGGGGTGTGAGACGTGAGCGAAGGGTGTGAGACGTGCACGAGGGATGTGAGATGTGCGCGAGTGGTGTGCGATGTGTGAGACATGAGGGCTGGGTTTGAGACGTCAGGGCGAGGGGTGTGAGACGTGCGCGAGGGGTGTGAGACGTTCGCGCGGGGTGTGAGATGTGCGCGAGGGATGTTATGTTTGAGTGGTGAGCGAGGGGTTTGAGACGTGCGCGCGGTGTGTGAGACATGAGGGCGGGGTGTGAGACGTGAGCGCGAGGGGTTTGAGTGGTGCGCGAGGGGTGTGAGACGTGAGCGAAGGGTGTGAGACGTGCACGAGGGGTGTGAGATGTGCGCGAGTGGTGTGAGACGTGATGGTGGTGTTTGAGAAGTGAGGGCGGGGTTTGAGACGTGCGCGAGGGGGTGTGAGACGTGCGCGAGGGGGTGTGAGACGTGCGCGAGGGGGTGTGCGCGTGGGTGTTAGATGTGCGCGAGGGGTGTGAGATTTTAGACGTGCGCGTTTGGGTGTGAGACTTGCGCGTAGGGTGTGAGACATGCTCGATGGGTGCGAGATGTGTGTTGGGTGTGTATGGCGAGGTGTGAGACGTGCGCGAGGGGGTGTGAGATGTGCGCGTGGGTGTTAGATATGCGCGAGGGGTGTGAGATTTTAGACGTGCGCGTTTGGGTGTGAGACGTGCGCGTAGGGTATGAGGCATGCGCGCTGGGGTGTGAGCTTTTAGGCGTGTGCTCGCGAGGCGGTTTGTGAGACGTGCACATGGGGTGTGAGCCTGGGGTGTGAGACGTGCGCGCGGGGTGTGAGACATGCTCGATGGGTGCGAGATGTGCGCTGGGTGTGTATGGCGAGGTGTGAGACGTGCGCGAGGGGGTGTGAGATGTGCGCGTGGGTGTGAGATTTTAGACGTGCGCGTTTGGGTGTGAGACTTGCGCGTAGGGTATGAGGCATGCGCGCTGTGGTGTGAGCCTTTAGGCGTGCGCGCGCGAGGCGGTTTGTGAGACGTGCACATGGGGTGTGAGCCTGGGGTGTGAGACGTGCGCGCGGGGTGTGAGACATGCGCGATGGGTGTGAGATGTGCGCTGGGTGTGTATGGCGGGGTGTGAGATGTGCGTGCGGTGTTTGAGGCGTGCGTGCAGGGTGTGGGACGTGCGGGGTGACTCACTCACAAATTCACCAACTTACCAACTCGTATCATCTCACACAGTCGACAACTCGTAACGCCTCACATAGTCACCAACTCGTAACGCCTTACTTACTCCTCACTCACGAACTCGTCATGCCTCACTCACTCGTCACGCATCACTCACACCAACTCCTCATTCAAACGAAATCCTCACTCACACTTTAACTCACATGCCTCCATTCATCACTCACAAGCACAAGCACAGGCACAGGCACAAGCACAAGCACAAGCACAAGCACAGGCACACAACCAGATAGAGACAACCACCGACAGTCAGGTGCAGCGGGGGATCGAACCTACGATCCCTGGATTACCAGTCCAACGTGTTAACCACTGGACCACTGATCCGCTACATACTTTGTGTTGTTTGTTCGCATATATAAATTTTAAAAAGATAAGGCCGCCCACTGTAAGCCTTTACGAGTGAACTAATGGTAGCCTACGGGCTGGCTCACTATTATAAATTTATATATGCGAACAAACAACACAAATCATGTAGCGGATCAGTGGTCCAGTGGTTAACACGCTGGACTTGTAATCCAGGGATCGCAGGTTCGATCCCCCGCTACACCTGTCTGCCTGTGGTTGTGTCTCTGGCTATGTCTGTCTGTGGTTGTCTCTATGGCTGTGCATGGGTTGTGGCTGTGTCTGGTTGCATGTCTGTGGTTGTCTCTGGGGTTGTGAGACGTGTGGTGTGAGGCGGGGTGTGAGATGTGCGCGTTGTGTTATGAGACGTGCGCCAGGGGTTTGAGTGGTGTGAGACGTGCTCGAGGGGTTTGAGAGGTGTGAGACGTGAGCACGGGGTTTGAGATGTGTGAGCGCGAGGGGTGTGAGACGTGTGCGAGGGGTGTGAGACGTGAGCGAAGGGTGTGAGACGTGCACGAGGGGTGTGAGACGTGCGCGAGGGGGTGTGAGATGTGCGCGTGGGTGTTAGATGTGCGCGTGGGTGTTCGATGTGCGCGAGGGGTGTGATATTTGAGTGGTGCGCGAGTGGTTTGAGACGTGCGCGTTGGGGTGTGAGACTTGCGCGCGGGGTGTGATACGTTAGCGAAGGGAGTGAGACGTGCACGAGGGGTGTGAGATGTGCGCGAGGGGTGTGGGCGAAGGGTTTGAGACGTGCGCGAGGTGTGTGAGACGTGAGGGCGGGGTGTGAGACGTGAGCACGGGGTTTGAGAGGTGTGAGACGTGATGGCGGGGTTTGAGACGTGAGGGCGACCGGTGCGAGGGGTGTGAGACGTGCGCGAGTGGTGTGAGACGCTCGCGCGGGGTGTGAGATGTGCGCGAGGTATGTTATGTTTGAGTGGTGAGCGAGGGGTTTGAGACGTGCGCGCGGTATGTGAGACGTGAGGGCGGGGTGTGAGACGTGAGCACGAGGGGTTTGAGGGCTGTGAGACGTTCGCGCGGGGTTTGAGACGTTCGCGCGGGGTGTGAGATGTGCGCGAGGGGTGTGAGATGTGTGCGAGGGATGCTATGTTTGAGTGGTGAGTGGTGAGCGAGGGGTTCGAGACGTGCGCGCGGTGTGTGAGACGTAAGCACGGGGTTTGAGAGGTGTGAGACGTTAGTGCGAGGGGTTTGAGTGGTGCGTGAGGGGTGTGAGACGTGAGCGAAGGGTGTGAGACGTGCATGAGGGGTGTGAGATGTGCGCGAGTGGTGTGCGATGTGTGAGACATGAGGGCTGGGTTTGAGACGTCAGGGCGAGGGGTGTGAGACGTGCGCGAGGGGTGTGAGACGTATCGCGCGGGGTGTGAGATGTGCGCGAGGGATGTTATGTTTGAGTGGTGAGCGAGGGGTTTGAGACGTGCGCGCGGTGTGTGAGACGTGAGGGCGGGGTGTGAGACGTGAGCGCGAGGGGTTTGAGTGGTGCGCGAGGGGTGTGAGACGTGAGCGAAGGGTGTGAGACGTGCACGAGGGGTGTGAGATGTGCACGAGTGGTGTGATGGTGGTGTTTGAGAAGTGAGGGCGGGGTTTGAGACGTGCGCGAGGGGGTGTGAGACGTGCGCGAGGGGGTGTGAGCCTTTAGGCGTGCGCGCGCGAGGCGGTTTGTGAGACGTGCACATGGGGTGTGAGCCTGGGGTGTGAGACGTGCGCGCGGGGTGTGAGACATGCTCGATGGGTGCGAGATGTGCGCTGGGTGTGTATGGCGAGGTGTGAGACGTGCGCGAGGGGGTGTGAGATGTGCGCGTGGGTGTGAGACATGCGCGATGGGTGTGAGATGTGCGCTGGGTGTGTATGGCGGGGTGTGAGATGTGCGTGCGGTGTTTGAGGCGTGCGTGCAGGGCGTGCGGGGTGACTCACTCACACGAGGGGTGTGAGACGTGCGCGAGGGGGTGTGAGATGTGCGCGTGGGTGTTAGATGTGCGCGTGGGTGTTCGATGTGCGCGAGGGGTGTGATATTTGAGTGGTGCGCGAGGGGTTTGAGACGTGCGCGTTGGGGTGTGAGACTTGCGCGCGGGGAGTGAGACGTGCACGAGGGGTGTGAGATGTGCGCGAGGGGTGTGGGCGAAGGGTGTGAGACGTGCGCGAGGTGTGTGAGACGTGAGGGCGGGGTGTGAGACGTGAGCACGGGGTTTGAGAGGTGTGAGACGTGATGGCGGGGTTTGAGACGTGAGGGCGAGGTGTCAGGCGCGGTGTGAGACGTGCGCGAGGGATGTGAGATGTGCGCGAGGCATGCTATGTTTGAGTGGTGAGCGAGGGGTTTGAGACGTGCGCGCGGGGTGTGCGGGGTGTGCCATGAGGGCGGGTTTTGAGACGTGAGGGCGAGGGGTGTGAGACGTGAGCGAAGGGTGTGAGACGTGCGCGAGGGGTTTGAGACGTGCGCGCGGTGTGCGAGACGTGAGGGCGGGGTGTGAGACGTGAGCGCGAGGGGTTTGAGTGGTGCGCGAGGGGTGTGAGACGTGAGCGAAGGGTGTGAGACGTGCACGAGGGGTGTGAGATGTGCGCGAGTGGTGTGAGACGTGATGGTGGGGTTTGAGACGTGAGATTTGAGACGTGCGCGCGGGGTGTGATACGTGCGCGCGGGGTGTGATACGTGAGCGAAGGGTGTGAGACGTGCACGAGGGGTGTGAGATGTGCGCGAGGGGTGCGAGACGTGCTCACGGGGATTGAGACGTGCTCACGGGGTTTGAGACGTGCTCGAAGGGTTTGAGAGGTGTGAGACCTGAGCACGGGGTTTGAGATGTGCGCGCGGGGTGTGAGCGAAGGGTGTGAGACGTGCGCGAGGTGTGTGAGACGTGAGGGCGGGGTGTGAGACGTGAGCACGGGGTTTGAGAGGTGTGAGACGTGATGGCGGGGTTTGAGACGTGAGGGCGACGGGTGCGAGGGGTGTGAGACGTGCGCGAGTGGTGTGAGACGCTCGCGCGGGGTGTGAGATGTGCGCGAGGTATGTTATGTTTGAGTGGTGAGCGAGGGGTTTGAGACGTGCGCGCGGTATGTGAGACGTGAGGGCGGGGTGTGAGACGTGAGCACGAGGGGTTTGAGGGCTGTGAGACGTGAGGGCGGGGTTTGAGACGTTCGCGCGGGGTGTGAGATGTGCGCGAGGGGTGTGAGATGTGTGCGAGGGATGCTATGTTTGAGTGGTGAGCGAGGGGTTTGAGACGTGCGCGCGGGGTGTGAGACGTGAGCACGGGGTTTGAGAGGTGTGAGACGTTAGTGCGAGGGGTTTGAGTGGTGCGTGAGGGGTGTGAGACGTGAGCGAAGGGTGTGAGACGTGCACGAGGGATGTGAGATGTGCGCGAGTGGTGTGCGATGTGTGAGACATGAGGGCTGGGTTTGAGACGTCAGGGCGAGGGGTGTGAGACGTGCGCGAGGGGTGTGAGACGTTCGCGCGGGGTGTGAGATGTGCGCGAGGGATGTTATGTTTGAGTGGTGAGCGAGGGGTTTGAGACGTGCGCGCGGTGTGTGAGACGTGAGGGCGGGGTGTGAGACGTGAGCGCGAGGGGTTTGAGTGGTGCGCGAGGGGTGTGAGACGTGAGCGAAGGGTGTGACTCACTCACAAATTCACCAACTTACCAACTCGTATCATCTCACACAGTCACCAACTCGACAACTCGTAACGCCTCACATAGTCACCAACTCGTAACGCCTTACTTACTCCTCACTCACTAACTCGTCATGCCTCACTCACTCGTCACGCATCACTCACACCAACTCCTCATTCAAACGAAATCCTCACTCACACTTTAACTCACATGCCTCCATTCATCACTCACACATACAAGCACAAGCACAAGCACAAGCACAAGCACAAGCACACAACCACAGACATGCACAACCACAGACATGCACAACCACCGACAGTCAGGTGCAGCGGGGGATCGAACCTACGATCCCTGGATTACCAGTCCAACGTGTTAACCACTGGACCACTGATCCGCTACATACTTTGTGTTATTTGTTCGCATATATAAATTTTAAAAAGATAAGGCCGCCCACTGTAAGCCTTTACGAGTGAACTAATGGTAGCCTACGGGCTGGCTCACTATTATAAATTTATATATGCGAACAAACAACACAAATCATGTAGCGGATCAGTGGTCCAGTGGTTAACACGCTGGACTTGTAATCCAGGGATCGCAGGTTCGATCCCCCGCTACACCTGTCTGCCTGTGGTTGTGTCTCTGGCTATGTCTGTCTGTGGTTGTCTCTATGGCTGTGCATGGGTTGTGGCTGTGTCTGGTTGCATGTCTGTGGTTGTCTCTGGGGTTGTGAGACGTGTGGTGTGAGGCGGGGTGTGAGATGTGCGCGTTGTGTTATGAGACGTGCGCCAGGGGTTTGAGTGGTGTGAGACGTGCTCGAGGGGTTTGAGAGGTGTGAGACGTGAGCACGGGGTTTGAGATGTGTGAGCGCGAGGGGTTTGAGTGGTGCGCGAGACGTGTGCGAGGGGTGTGAGACGTGTGCGAGGGGTGTGAGACGTGAGCGAAGGGTGTGAGACGTGCACGAGGGGTGTGAGACGTGCGCGAGGGGGTGTGAGATGTGCGCGTGGGTGTTAGATGTGCGCGTGGGTGTTCGATGTGCGCGAGGGGTGTGATATTTGAGTGGTGCGCGAGGGGTTTGAGACGTGCGCGTTGGGGTGTGAGACTTGCGCGCGGGGAGTGAGACGTGCACGAGGGGTGTGAGATGTGCGCGAGGGGTGTGGGCGAAGGGTGTGAGACGTGCGCGAGGTGTGTGAGACGTGAGGGCGGGGTGTGAGACGTGAGCACGGGGTTTGAGAGGTGTGAGACGTGATGGCGGGGTTTGAGACGTGAGGGCGAGGTGTCAGGCGGGTGTGAGTGGTGTGAGACGCTCGCGCGGGGTGTGAGATGTGCGCGAGGTATGTTATGTTTGAGTGGTGAGCGAGGGGTTTGAGACGTGCGCGCGGTATGTGTGACGTGAGGGCGGGGTGTGAGACGTGAGCACGAGGGGTTTGAGGGCTGTGAGACGTGAGGGCGGGGTTTGAGACGTTCGCGCGGGGTGTGAGATGTGCGCGAGGGGTGTGAGATGTGTGCGAGGGATGCTATGTTTGAGTGGTGAGCGAGGGGTTTGAGACGAGCGCGCGGGGTGTGAGACGTGAGCACGGGGTTTGAGACGTTAGTGCGAGGGATTTGAGTGGTGCGTGAGGGGTGTGAGACGTGAGCGAAGGGTGTGAGACGTGCACGAGGGATGTGAGATGTGCGCGAGTGGTGGTGTGAGACATGAGGGCTGGGTTTGAGACGTCAGGGCGAGGGGTGTGAGACGTGCGCGAGGGGTGTGAGACGTTCGCGCGGGGTGTGAGATGTGCGCGAGGGATGTTATGTTTGAGTGGTGAGCGAGGGGTTTGAGACGTGCGCGCGGTGTGTGAGACATGAGGGCGGGGTGTGAGACGTGAGCGCGAGGGGTTTGAGTGGTGCGCGAGGGGTGTGAGACGTGAGCGAAGGGTGTGAGACGTGCACGAGGGGTGTGAGATGTGCGCGAGTGGTGTGAGACGTGATGGTGGTGTTTGAGAAGTGAGGGCGGGGTTTGAGACGTGCGCGAGGGGTTGAGACGTGCGCGAGGGGGTGTGAGACGTGCGCGAGGGGGTGTGCGCGTGGGTGTTAGATGTGCGCGAGGGGTGTGAGATTTTAGACGTGCGCGTTTGGGTGTGAGACTTGCGCGTAGGGTGTGAGACATGCTCGATGGGTGCGAGATGTGCGTTGGGTGTGTATGGCGAGGTGTGAGACGTGCGCGAGGGGGTGTGAGATGTGCGCGTGGGTGTTAGATATGCGCGAGGGGTGTGAGATTTTAGACGTGCGCGTTTGGGTGTGAGACGTGCGCGTAGGGTATGAGGCATGCGCGCTGGGGTGTGAGCTTTTAGGCGTGTGCTCGCGAGGCGGTTTGTGAGACGTGCACATGGGGTGTGAGCCTGGGGTGTGAGACGTGCGCGCGGGGTGTGAGACATGTGCGATGGGTGCGAGATGTGCGCTGGGTGTGTATGGCGAGGTGTGAGACGTGCGCGAGGGGGTGTGAGATGTGCGCGTGGGTGTGAGATTTTAGACGTGCGCGTTTGGGTGTGAGACTTGCGCGTAGGGTATGAGGCATGCGCGCTGTGGTGTGAGCCTTTAGGCGTGCGCGCGCGAGGCGGTTTGTGAGACGTGCACATGGGGTGTGAGCCTGGGGTGTGAGACGTGCGCGCGGGGTGTGAGACATGCGCGATGGGTGTGAGATGTGCGCTGGGTGTGTATGGCGGGGTGTGAGATGTGCGTGCGGTGTTTGAGGCGTGCGTGCAGGGTGTGGGACGTGCGGGGTGACTCACTCACAAATTCACCAACTTACCAACTCGTATCATCTCACACAGTCACCAACTCGACAACTCGTAACGCCTCACATAGTCACCAACTCGTAACGCCTTACTTACTCCTCACTCACGAACTCGTCATGCCTCACTCACTCGTCACGCATCACTCACACCAACTCCTCATTCAAACGAAATCCTCACTCACACTTTAACTCACATGCCTCCATTCATCACTCACAACACAGCACAGGCACAGCACAAGCACAAGCACAAGCACAAGCACAGGCACACAACCAGATAGAGACAACCACCGACAGTCAGGTGCAGCGGGGGATCGAACCTACGATCCCTGGATTACCAGTCCAACGTGTTAACCACTGGACCACTGATCCGCTACATACTTTGTGTTGTTTGTTCGCATATATAAATTTTAAAAAGATAAGGCCGCCCACTGTAAGCCTTTACGAGTGAACTAATGGTAGCCTACGGGCTGGCTCACTATTATAAATTTATATATGCGAACAAACAACACAAATCATGTAGCGGATCAGTGGTCCAGTGGTTAACACGCTGGACTTGTAATCCAGGGATCGCAGGTTCGATCCCCCGCTACACCTGTCTGCCTGTGGTTGTGTCTCTGGCTATGTCTGTCTGTGGTTGTCTCTATGGCTGTGCATGGGTTGTGGCTGTGTCTGGTTGCATGTCTGTGGTTGTCTCTGGGGTTGTGAGACGTGTGGTGTGAGGCGGGGTGTGAGATGTGCGCGTTGTGTTATGAGACGTGCGCCAGGGGTTTGAGTGGTGTGAGACGTGCTCGAGGGGTTTGAGAGGTGTGAGACGTGAGCACGGGGTTTGAGATGTGTGAGCGCGAGGGGTGTGAGACGTGTGCGAGGGGTGTGAGACGTGAGCGAAGGGTGTGAGACGTGCACGAGGGGTGTGAGACGTGCGCGAGGGGGTGTGAGATGTGCGCGTGGGTGTTAGATGTGCGCGTGGGTGTTCGATGTGCGCGAGGGGTGTGATATTTGAGTGGTGCGCGAGTGGTTTGAGACGTGCGCGTTGGGGTGTGAGACTTGCGCGCGGGGTGTGATACGTTAGCGAAGGGAGTGAGACGTGCACGAGGGGTGTGAGATGTGCGCGAGGGGTGTGGGCGAAGGGTTTGAGACGTGCGCGAGGTGTGTGAGACGTGAGGGCGGGGTGTGAGACGTGAGCACGGGGTTTGAGAGGTGTGAGACGTGATGGCGGGGTTTGAGACGTGAGGGCGACCGGTGCGAGGGGTGTGAGACGTGCGCGAGTGGTGTGAGACGCTCGCGCGGGGTGTGAGATGTGCGCGAGGTATGTTATGTTTGAGTGGTGAGCGAGGGGTTTGAGACGTGCGCGCGGTATGTGAGACGTGAGGGCGGGGTGTGAGACGTGAGCACGAGGGGTTTGAGGGCTGTGAGACGTTCGCGCGGGGTTTGAGACGTTCGCGCGGGGTGTGAGATGTGCGCGAGGGGTGTGAGATGTGTGCGAGGGATGCTATGTTTGAGTGGTGAGTGGTGAGCGAGGGGTTCGAGACGTGCGCGCGGTGTGTGAGACGTAAGCACGGGGTTTGAGAGGTGTGAGACGTTAGTGCGAGGGGTTTGAGTGGTGCGTGAGGGGTGTGAGACGTGAGCGAAGGGTGTGAGACGTGCATGAGGGGTGTGAGATGTGCGCGAGTGGTGTGCGATGTGTGAGACATGAGGGCTGGGTTTGAGACGTCAGGGCGAGGGGTGTGAGACGTGCGCGAGGGGTGTGAGACGTATCGCGCGGGGTGTGAGATGTGCGCGAGGGGTTTGAGTGGTGTGAGACGTGCTCGAGGGGTTTGAGAGGTGTGAGACGTGAGCACGGGGTGTGAGACGTGCGCGAGGGGTTTGAGTGGTGCGCGAGGGGTGTGAGACGTGAGCGAAGGGTGTGAGACGTGCACGAGGGGTGTGAGATGTGCACGAGTGGTGTGATGGTGGTGTTTGAGAAGTGAGGGCGGGGTTTGAGACGTGCGCGAGGGGGTGTGAGACGTGCGCGAGGGGGTGTGAGCCTTTAGGCGTGCGCGCGCGAGGCGGTTTGTGAGACGTGCACATGGGGTGTGAGCCTGGGGTGTGAGACGTGCGCGCGGGGTGTGAGACATGCTCGATGGGTGCGAGATGTGCGCTGGGTGTGTATGGCGAGGTGTGAGACGTGCGCGAGGGGGTGTGAGATGTGCGCGTGGGTGTGAGACATGCGCGATGGGTGTGAGATGTGCGCTGGGTGTGTATGGCGGGGTGTGAGATGTGCGTGCGGTGTTTGAGGCGTGCGTGCAGGGCGTGCGGGGTGACTCACTCACACGAGGGGTGTGAGACGTGCGCGAGGGGGTGTGAGATGTGCGCGTGGGTGTTAGATGTGCGCGTGGGTGTTCGATGTGCGCGAGGGGTGTGATATTTGAGTGGTGCGCGAGGGGTTTGAGACGTGCGCGTTGGGGTGTGAGACTTGCGCGCGGGGAGTGAGACGTGCACGAGGGGTGTGAGATGTGCGCGAGGGGTGTGGGCGAAGGGTGTGAGACGTGCGCGAGGTGTGTGAGACGTGAGGGCGGGGTGTGAGACGTGAGCACGGGGTTTGAGAGGTGTGAGACGTGATGGCGGGGTTTGAGACGTGAGGGCGAGGTGTCAGGCGCGGTGTGAGACGTGCGCGAGGGATGTGAGATGTGCGCGAGGCATGCTATGTTTGAGTGGTGAGCGAGGGGTTTGAGACGTGCGCGCGGGGTGTGCGGGGTGTGCCATGAGGGCGGGTTTTGAGACGTGAGGGCGAGGGGTGTGAGACGTGAGCGAAGGGTGTGAGACGTGCGCGAGGGGTTTGAGACGTGCGCGCGGTGTGCGAGACGTGAGGGCGGGGTGTGAGACGTGAGCGCGAGGGGTTTGAGTGGTGCGCGAGGGGTGTGAGACGTGAGCGAAGGGTGTGAGACGTGCACGAGGGGTGTGAGATGTGCGCGAGTGGTGTGAGACGTGATGGTGGGGTTTGAGACGTGAGATTTGAGACGTGCGCGCGGGGTGTGATACGTGCGCGCGGGGTGTGATACGTGAGCGAAGGGTGTGAGACGTGCACGAGGGGTGTGAGATGTGCGCGAGGGGTGCGAGACGTGCTCACGGGGATTGAGACGTGCTCACGGGGTTTGAGACGTGCTCGAAGGGTTTGAGAGGTGTGAGACCTGAGCACGGGGTTTGAGATGTGCGCGCGGGGTGTGAGCGAAGGGTGTGAGACGTGCGCGAGGTGTGTGAGACGTGAGGGCGGGGTGTGAGACGTGAGCACGGGGTTTGAGAGGTGTGAGACGTGATGGCGGGGTTTGAGACGTGAGGGCGACGGGTGCGAGGGGTGTGAGACGTGCGCGAGTGGTGTGAGACGCTCGCGCGGGGTGTGAGATGTGCGCGAGGTATGTTATGTTTGAGTGGTGAGCGAGGGGTTTGAGACGTGCGCGCGGTATGTGAGACGTGAGGGCGGGGTGTGAGACGTGAGCACGAGGGGTTTGAGGGCTGTGAGACGTGA
Source organism: Archivesica marissinica (assembly GCA_014843695.1). Taxonomy (NCBI): domain Eukaryota; kingdom Metazoa; phylum Mollusca; class Bivalvia; order Venerida; family Vesicomyidae; genus Archivesica; species Archivesica marissinica. The sequence continues at coordinate 31,503 of JABXNX010000047.1, read as the reverse complement.
GGGCGGGGTTTGAGACGTTCGCGCGGGGTGTGAGATGTGCGCGAGGGGTGTGAGATGTGTGCGAGGGATGCTATGTTTGAGTGGTGAGCGAGGGGTTTGAGACGTGCGCGCGGGGTGTGAGACGTGAGCACGGGGTTTGAGAGGTGTGAGACGTTAGTGCGAGGGGTTTGAGTGGTGCGTGAGGGGTGTGAGACGTGAGCGAAGGGTGTGAGACGTGCACGAGGGATGTGAGATGTGCGCGAGTGGTGTGCGATGTGTGAGACATGAGGGCTGGGTTTGAGACGTCAGGGCGAGGGGTGTGAGACGTGCGCGAGGGGTGTGAGACGTTCGCGCGGGGTGTGAGATGTGCGCGAGGGATGTTATGTTTGAGTGGTGAGCGAGGGGTTTGAGACGTGCGCGCGGTGTGTGAGACGTGAGGGCGGGGTGTGAGACGTGAGCGCGAGGGGTTTGAGTGGTGCGCGAGGGGTGTGAGACGTGAGCGAAGGGTGTGAGACGTGCACGAGGGGTGTGAGATGTGCGCGAGTGGTGTGAGACGTGATGGTGGTGTTTGAGAAGTGAGGGCGGGGTTTGAGACGTGCGCGAGGGGGTGTGAGACGTGCGCGAGGGGGTGTGAGATGTGCGCGTGGGTGTTAGATGTGCGCGAGGGGTGTGAGATTTTAGACGTGCGCGTTTGGGTGTGAGACGTGCGCGTAGGGTATGAGGCATGCGCGCTGGGGTGTGAGCTTTTAGGCGTGTGCTCGCGAGGCGGTTTGTGAGACGTGCACATGGGGTGTGAGCCTGGGGTGTGAGACGTGCGCGCGGGGTGTGAGACATGTGCGATGGGTGCGAGATGTGCGCTGGGTGTGTATGGCGAGGTGTGAGACGTGTGCGAGGGGGTGTGAGATGTGCGCGTGGGTGTTAGATATGCGCGAGGGGTGTGAGATTTTAGACGTGCGCGTTTGGGTGTGAGACTTGCGCGTAGGGTATGAGGCATGCGCGCTGTGGTGTGAGCCTTTAGGCGTGCGCGCGCGAGGCGGTTTGTGAGACTTGCGCGTGGGATGTGAGATGTGCGCGAGGCATGCTATGTTTGAGTGGTGAGCGAGGGGTTTGAGACGTGCGCGCGGGGTGTGCGGGGTGTGCCATGAGGGCGGGGTTTGAGACGTGAGGGCGAGGGGTGTGAGACGTGAGCGAATGGTTTGAGACGTGCGCGAGGGGTTTGAGACGTGCGCGCGGTGTGTGAGACGTGAGGGCGGGGTGTGAGACGTGAGCGCGAGGGGTTTGAGTGGTGCGCGAGGGGTGTGAGACGTGAGCGAAGGGTGTGAGACGTGCACGAGGGGTGTGAGATGTGCGCTAGTGGTGTGAGACGTGATGGTGGGGTTTGAGACGTGAGATTTGAGACGTGCGCGCGGGGTGTGATACGTGCGCGCGGGGTGTGATACGTGCGCGCGGGGTGTGATACGTGAGCGAAGGGTGTGAGACGTGCACGAGGGGTGTGAGATGTGCGCGAGTGGTGTGAGACGCTCGCGCGGGGTGTGAGATGTGCGCGAGGTATGTTATGTTTGAGTGGTGAGCGAGGGGTTTGAGACGTGCGCGCGGTATGTGAGACGTGAGGGCGGGGTGTGAGACGTGAGCACGAGGGGTTTGAGGGCTGTGAGACGTGAGGGCGGGGTTTGAGACGTTCGCGCGGGGTGTGAGATGTGCGCGAGGGGTGTGAGATGTGTGCGAGGGATGCTATGTTTGAGTGGTGAGCGAGGGGTTTGAGACGTGCGCGAGGGGGTGTGAGATGTGCGCGTGGGTGTTAGATGTGCGCGAGGGGTGTGAGATTTTAGACGTGCGCGTTTGGGTGTGAGACGTGCGCGTAGGGTATGAGGCGGGGTGTGATACGTGCGCGCGGGGTGTGATACGTGAGCGAAGGGTGTGAGACGTGCACGAGGGGTGGGAGATGTGCGCGAGTGGTGTGAGACGCATAGTCAACAAACTATAGCAATGAAACAGTAGATTACATTTACAGTACATTATAGTCAACAAACTATAGCAATGAAACAGTAGGTTACATTCACAGTACATTATAGTCAACAAACTATAGCAATGAAACAGTAGGTTACATTTACAGTACATTATAATCAACAAAACTGTAGGTTACATTTACAGTACATTATATTCAACAAACTGTAGCAATGAAACAGTACATTACATTTACAGTACATTATAGTCAACAAACTATAGCAATGAAACAGTAGGTTACATGTACAGTACATTATAATCAACAAAACTGTAGGTTACATTTAGAGTACATTATAGTCAACAAACTATAGTAATGAAACCGTAGATTACATTTACAGTACATTATAGTCAACAAACTATAGCAATGAAACAGTAGGTTACATTTACAGTACATTATAATCAACAAAACTGTAGGTTACATTTACAGTACATTATAGTCAACAAACTATAGCAATGAAACAGTAGATTACATTTACAGTACATTATAGTCAACAAACTATAGCAATGAAACAGTAGGTTACATTTACAGTACATTATAATCAACAAAACTGTAGGTTACATTTACAGTACATTATAATCAACAAAACTGTAGGTTACATTTACAGTACATTATAATCAACAAACTATAGCAATGAAACAGTAGGTTACATTTACAGTACATTATAATCAACAAACTATAGCAATGAAACAGTAGGTTACATTTACAGTACATTATAATCAACAAACTATAGCAATGAAACAGTAGGTTACATTTACAGTACATTATAATCAACAAAACTGTAGGTTACATTTACAGTACATTATAGTCAACAAACTATAGCAATGAAACAGTAGGTTACATTTACAGTACATTATAATCAACAAACTATAGCAATGAAACAGTAGGTTACATTTACAGTACATTATAATCAACAAACTATAGCAATGAAACAGTAGGTTACATTTACAGTACATTATAATCAACAAACTATAGCAATGAAACAGTAGGTTACATTTACAGTACATTATAATCAACAAAACTGTAGGTTACATTTACAGTACATTATAGTCAACAAACTATAGCAATGAAACAGTAGATTACATTTACAGTACATTATAGTCAACAAACTATAGCAATGAAACAGTAGGTTACATTTACAGTACATTATAGTCAACAAACTATAGCAATGAAACAGTAGGTTACATTTACAGTTAATTATAATCAACAAAACTGTAGGTTACATTTACAGTACATTATAATCAACAAAACTGTAGGTTACATTTACAGTACATTATAGTCAACAAACTATAGCAATGAAACAGTAGATTACATTTACAGTACATTATAGTCAACAAACTATAGCAATGAAACAGTAGATTACATTTACAGTACATTATAGTCAACAAACTATAGCAATGAAACAGTAGGTTACATTTACAGTACATTATAATCAACAAACTATAGCAATGAAACAGTAGGTTACATTTACAGTACATTATAATCAACAAACTATAGCAATGAAACAGTAGGTTACATTTACAGTACATTATAATCAACAAAACTGTAGGTTACATTTACAGTACATTATAGTCAACAAACTTAGTTACATTACAGTACATTATAGTCAACAACTATAGCAATGAAACAGTAGATTACATTTACAGTACATTATAGTCAACAAACTATAGCAATGAAACAGTAGGTTACATTTACAGTACATTATAGTCAACAAACTATAGCAATGAAACAGTAGGTTACATTTACAGTACATTATAATCAACAAAACTGTAGGTTACATTTACAGTACATTATAGTCAACAAACTATAGCAATGAAACAGTAGATTACATTTACAGTACATTATAGTCAACAAACTATAGCAATGAAACAGTAGGTTACATTTACAGTACATTATAGTCAACAAACTATAGCAATGAAACAGTAGGTTACATTTACAGTTAATTATAATCAACAAAACTGTAGGTTACATTTACAGTACATTATAATCAACAAAACTGTAGGTTACATTTACAGTACATTATAGTCAACAAACTATAGCAATGAAACAGTACATTACATTTACAGTACATTATAGTCAACAAACTATAGCAATGAAACAGTAGGTTACATTTACAGTACATTATAATCAACAAAACTGTAGGTTACATTTACAGTACATTATAGTCAACAAACTATAGCAATGAAACAGTAGGTTACATTTACAGTACATTATAATCAACAAAACTGTAGGTTACATTTACAGTACATTATAGTCAACAAACTATAGCAATGAAACAGTAGATTACATTTACAGTACATTATAGTCAACAAACTATAGCAATGAAACAGTAGGTTACATTTACAGTACATTATAATCAACAAAACTGTAGGTTACATTTACAGTACATTATAGTCAACAAACTATAGCAATGAAACAGTAGATTACATTTACAGTACATTATAGTCAACAAACTATAGCAATGAAACAGTAGATTACATTTACAGTACATTATAATCAACAAAACTGTAGGTTACATTTACAGTACATTATGATCAACAAAACTGTAGGTTACATTTACAGTACATTATAATCAACAAACTGTAGGTTACATTTACAGTACATTATAATCAACAAACTATAGCAATGAAACAGTAGGTTACATTTACAGTACATTATAATCAACAAACTATAGCAATGAAACAGTAGGTTACATTTACAGTACATTATAATCAACAAAACTGTAGGTTACATTTACAGTACATTATAGTCAACAAACTATAGCAATGAAACAGTAGGTTACATTTACAGTACATTATAGTCAACAAACTATAGCAATGAAACAGTAGATTACATTTACAGTACATTATAGTCAACAAACTATAGCAATGAAACAGTAGGTTACATTTACAGTACATTATAATCAACAAACTATAGCAATGAAACAGTAGGTTACATTTACAGTACATTATAATCAACAAACTATAGCAATGAAACAGTAGGTTACATTTACAGTACATTATAATCAACAAAACTGTAGGTTACATTACAGTACATTATAATCACAAAACTGTAGGTTACATTTACAGTACATTATAGTCAACAAACTATAGCAATGAAACAGTAGATTACATTTACAGTACATTATAGTCAACAAACTATAGCAATGAAACAGTAGGTTACATTTACAGTACATTATAGTCAACAAACTATAGCAATGAAACAGTAGGTTACATTTACAGTACATTATAATCAACAAAACTGTAGGTTACATTTACAGTACATTATAGTCAACAAACTATAGCAATGAAACAGTAGATTACATTTACAGTACATTATAGTCAACAAACTATAGCAATGAAACAGTAGGTTACATTTACAGTACATTATAGTCAACAAACTATAGCAATGAAACAGTAGGTTACATTTACAGTACATTATAATCAACAAAACTGTAGGTTACATTTACAGTACATTATAATCAACAAAACTGTAGGTTACATTTACAGTACATTATAGTCAACAAACTATAGCAATGAAACAGTAGGTTACATTTACAGTACATTATAGTCAACAAACTATAGCAATGAAACAGTAGGTTACATTTACAGTACATTATAGTCAACAAACTATAGCAATGAAACAGTAGGTTACATTTACAGTACATTATAATCAACAAACTAACAATAAAAGTAGGTTACATTTACAGTACATTATAGTCAACAAACTATAGCAATGAAACAGTAGGTTACATTTACAGTACATTATAATCAACAAAACTGTAGGTTACATTTACAGTACATTATAGTCAACAAACTATAGCAATGAAACAGTAGGTTACATTTACAGTACATTATAGTCAACAAACTATAGCAATGAAACAGTAGGTTACATTTACAGTACATTATAATCAACAAACTATAGCAATGAAACAGTAGATTACATTTACAGTACATTATAATCAACAAAACTGTAGTACAGCAATGAAACAGTAGGTTACATTTACAGTACATTATAATCAACAAAACTGTAGGTTACATTTACAGTACATTATAGTCAACAAACTATAGCAATGAAACAGTAGGTTACATTTACAGTACATTATAATCAACAAACTATAGCAATGAAACAGTAGGTTACATTTACAGTACATTATAATCAACAAAACTGTAGGTTACATTTACAGTACATTATAGTCAACAAACTATAGCAATGAAACAGTAGGTTACATTTACAGTACATTATAATCAACAAAACTGTAGGTTACATTTACAGTACATTATAGTCAACAAACTATAGCAATGAAACAGTAGATTACATTTACAGTACATTATAGTCAACAAACTATAGCAATGAACAGTAGGTTACATTTACAGTACATTATAATCAACAAAACTGTAGTTACATTTACAGTACATTATAGTCAACAAACTATAGCAATGAAACAGTAGGTTACATTTACAGTACATTATAATCAACAAAACTGTAGGTTACATTTACAGTACATTATAGTCAACAAACTATAGCAATGAAACAGTAGATACATTTACAGTACATTATAGTCAACAAACTATAGCAATGAAACAGTAGGTTACATTTACAGTACATTATAATCAACAAAACTGTAGGTTACATTTACAGTACATTATAATCAACAAAACTGTAGGTTACATTTACAGTACATTATAATCAACAAAACTGTAGGTTACATTTACAGTACATTATAGTCAACAAACTATAGCAATGAAACAGTAGGTTACATTTACAGTACATTATAATCAACAAAACTGTAGGTTACATTTACAGTACATTATAGTCAACAAACTATAGCAATGAAACAGTAGATTACATTTACAGTACATTATAGTCAACAAACTATAGCAATGAAACAGTAGGTTACATTTACAGTACATTATAATCAACAAACTGTAGGTTACATTTACAGTACATTATAATCAACAAAACTGTAGGTTACATTTACAGTACATTATAGTCAACAAACTATAGCAATGAAACAGTAGGTTACATTTACAGTACATTATAGTCAACAAACTATAGCAATGAAACAGTAGGTTACATTTACAGTACATTATAATCAACAAACTATAGCAATGAAACAGTAGTTACATTTACAGTACATTATAGTCAACAACTATAGCAATGAAACAGTAGGTTACATTTACAGTACATTATAGTCAACAAACTATAGCAATGAAACAGTAGGTTACATTTACAGTACATTATAATCAACAAAACTGTAGGTTACATTTACAGTACATTATAGTCAACAAACTATAGCAATGAAACAGTAGGTTACATTTACAGTACATTATAATCAACAAAACTGTAGGTTACATTTACAGTACATTATAGTCAACAAACTATAGCAATGAAACAGTAGGTTACATTTACAGTACATTATAATCAACAAAACTGTAGGTTACATTTACAGTACATTATAGTCAACAAACTATAGCAATGAAACAGTAGGTTACATTTACAGTACATTATAATCAACAAAACTGTAGGTTACATTTACAGTACATTATAATCAACAAAACTGTAGGTTACATTTACAGTACATTATAATCAACAAAACAGTAGGTTACATTTACAGTACATTATAATCAACAAACTATAGCAATGAAACAGTAGGTTACATTTCAGTACATTATAATCAACAAACTATAGCAATGAAACAGTAGGTTACATTTACAGTACATTATAATCAACAAAACTGTAGGTTACATTTACAGTACATTATAGTCAACAAACTATAGCAATGAAACAGTAGGTTACATTTACAGTACATTATAATCAACAAAACTGTAGGTTACATTTACAGTACATTATAGTCAACAAACTATAGCAATGAAACAGTAGATTACATTTACAGTACATTATAGTCAACAAACTATAGCAATGAAACAGTAGGTTACATTTACAGTACATTATATCAACAAACTATAGCAATGAAACATAGGTTACATTTACAGTACATTATAATCAACAAACTATAGCAATGAAACAGTAGGTTACATTTACAGTACATTATAATCAACAAAACTGTAGGTTACATTTACAGTACATTATAGTCAACAAATATAGCAATGAAACAGTAGGTTACATTTACAGTACATTATAATCAACAAACTATAGCAATGAAACAGTAGGTTACATTTACAGTACATTATAATCAACAAACTATAGCAATGAAACAGTAGGTTACATTTACAGTACATTATAATCAACAAAACTGTAGGTTACATTTACAGTACATTATAGTCAACAAACTATAGCAATGAAACAGTAGATTACATTTACAGTA
>JABXNX010000047.1:0-20049 GCA_014843695.1 Archivesica marissinica | reverse complement strand
ATTGTGGTATCCGCCTGTTAGTAGCATTTAAACACTGTCTATTCCTAAGTGATTGTGGTATCCGCCTGTTAGTAGCATTTAAACACTGTCTATTCCTAAGTGATTGTGGTAGCCGCCTGTTAGTAGCATTTAAACACTGTCTATTCCTAAGTGATTGTGGTAGCCGCCTGTTATAGCATTTAAACACTGTCTATTCCTAAGTGATTGTGGTAGCCGCCGGTTAATAGCATTTAAACACTGTCTATTCTTAAGTGATTGTGGTAGCCGCCTGTTAGTAGCATTTAAACACTGTCTATTCCTAAGTGATTGTGGTAGCCGCCGGTTAATAGCATTTAAACACTGTCTATTCCTAAGTGATTGTGGTATCCGCCTGTTAGTAGCATTTAAACACTGTCTATTCCTAAGTGATTGTGGTAGCCGCCGGTTAATAGCATTTAAACACTGTCTATTCCTAAGTGATTGTGGTACCGCCTGTTAGTAGCATTTAAACACTGTCTATTCCTAAGTGATTGTGGTAGCCGCCGGTTAATAGCATTTAAACACTGTCTATTCCTAAGTGATTGTGGTATCCGCCTGTTAGTAGCATTTAAACACTGTCTATTCCTAAGTGATTGTGGTAGCCGCCGGTTAATAGCATTTAAACACTGTCTATTCCTAAGTGATTGTGGTAGCCGCCGGTTAATAGCATTTAAACACTGTCTATTCCTAAGTGATTGTGGTAGCCGCCGGTTAATAGCATTAAACACTGTCTATTCCTAAGTGATTGTGGTAGCCGCCGGTTAATAGCATATAAACACTGTCTATTCCTAAGTGATTGTGGTAGCCGCCGGTTAGTAGCATTTAAACACTGTCTGCTCCTACATGATTATGGTAGCTGCCTATTAGTAGCATTTAAACACTGTCTGCTCCTACATGATTATGATAGCTGCCTATTAGTAGCATTTAAACACTGTCTGCTCCTACGTGATATGGATAGCTGCATATTAGTAGCATTTAAACACTGTCTGCTCCTACATGATTATGGATAGCTGCCTATTAGTAGCATTTAAACACTGTCTGCTCCTACGTGATATGGATAGCTGCATATTAGTAGCATTTAAACACTTTCTGATTCTACGTGATTGTGGTAGCACGCCTGTTAGTAGCATTTAAGCACTCTCTGCTCCTACGTGATTATGGATAGCTTGTTATTAGTAGCATTTAAACACCGTCTATTCCTACGTGATCGTGGTAGCTGCCTGTTAGTAGCATTTAAGCACTCTCTGCTCCTACCTACGTGATTATGGATAGCTGGTTATTAGTAGCATTTAAACACTGTCGATTCCTACGTGATCGTGGTAGCTGCCTGTTAGTAGCATTTAAACACTGTCTGCTCCTATGTGATTATGGATAGCTTGTTATTAGTAGCATTTAAACACTGTCTGCTCCTACGTGATTATGGATATCTTGTTATTAGTAGCATTTAAACACTGTCTGCTCCTACCTGATTATGGATAGCTTGTTATTAGTAGCATTTAAACACTGTCTGCTCCTACCTGATTATGGATAGCTTGTTATTAGTAGCATTTAAGCACTCTCTGCTCCTACGTGATTATGGATAGCTTGTTATTAGTAGCATTTAAACACCGTCTATTCCTACGTGATTGTGGTATCCGCCTGTTAGTAGCATTTAAACACTGTCTATTCCTAAGTGATTGTGGTATCCGCCTGTTAGTAGCATTTAAACACTGTCTATTCCTAAGTGATTGTGGTAGCCGCCTGTTAGTAGCATTTAAACACTGTCTATTCCTAAGTGATTGTGGTAGCCGCCTGTTAGTAGCATTTAAACACTGTCTATTCCTAAGTGATTGTGGTAGCCGCCGGTTAATAGCATTTAAACACTGTCTATTCCTAAGTGATTGTGGTATCCGCCTGTTAGTAGCATTTAAACACTGTCTATTCCTAAGTGATTGTGGTAGCCGCCGGTTAATAGCATTTAAACACTGTCTATTCCTAAGTGATTGTGGTAGCCGCCTGTTAGTAGCATTTAAACACTGTCTATTCCTAAGTGATTGTGGTAGCCGCCGGTTAATAGCATTTAAACACTGTCTATTCCTAAGTGATTGTGGTAGCCGCCTGTTAGTAGCATTTAAACACTGTCTATTCCTAAGTGATTGTGGTAGCCGCCGGTTAATAGCATTTAAACACTGTCTATTCCTAAGTGATTGTGGTATCCGCCTGTTAGTAGCATTTAAACACTGTCTATTCCTAAGTGATTGTGGTAGCCGCCTGTTAGTAGCATTTAAACACTGTCTATTCCTAAGTGATTGTGGTAGCCGCCTGTTAGTAGCATTTAAACACTGTCTATTCCTAAGTGATTGTGGTAGCCGCCTGTTAATAGCATTTAAACACTGTCTATTCCTAAGTGATTGTGGTAGCCGCCGGTTAATAGCATTTAAACACTGTCTATTCTTAAGTGATTGTGGTAGCCGCCTGTTAGTAGCATTTAAACACTGTCTATTCCTAAGTGATTGTGGTAGCCGCCGGTTAATAGCATTTAAACACTGTATATTCCTAAGTGATTGTGGTATCCGCCTGTTAGTAGCATTTAAACACTGTCTATTCCTAAGTGATTGTGGTAGCCGCCGGTTAATAGCATTTAAACACTGTCTATTCCTAAGTGATTGTGGTAGCCGCCGGTTAATAGCATTTAAACACTGTCTATTCCTAAGTGATTGTGGTAGCCGCCGGTTAATAGCATATAAACACTGTCTATTCCTAAGTGATTGTGGTAGCCGCCGGTTAATAGCATATAAACACTGTCTATTCCTAAGTGATTGTGGTAGCCGCCGGTTAGTAGCATTTAAACACTGTCTGCTCCTACATGATTATGGATAGCTGCCTATTAGTAGCATTTAAACACTGTCTGCTCCTACATGATTATGGATAGCTGCCTATTAGTAGCATTTAAACACTGTCTGCTCCTACGTGATATGGATAGCTGCATATTAGTAGCATTTAAACACTGTCTGCTCCTACATGATTATGGATAGCTGCCTATTAGTAGCATTTAAACACTGTCTGCTCCTACGTGATATGGATAGCTGCATATTAGTAGCATTTAAACACTTTCTGATTCTACGTGATTGTGGTAGCACGCCTGTTAGTAGCATTTAAGCACTCTCTGCTCCTACGTGATTATGGATAGCTTGTTATTAGTAGCATTTAAACACCGTCTATTCCTACGTGATCGTGGTAGCTGCCTGTTAGTAGCATTTAAGCACTCTCTGCTCCTACGTGATTATGGATCTACGTGATTATGGATAGCTGGTTATTAGTAGCATTTAAACACTGTCGATTCCTACGTGATCGTGGTAGCTGCCTGTTAGTAGCATTTAAACACTGTCTGCTCCTACGTGATTATGGATATCTTGTTATTAGTAGCATTTAAACACTGTCTGCTCCTACCTGATTATGGATAGCTTGTTATTAGTAGCATTTAAACACTGTCTGCTCCTACCTGATTATGGATAGCTTGTTATTAGTAGCATTTAAGCACTCTCTGCTCCTACGTGATTATGGATAGCTTGTTATTAGTAGCATTTAAACACTGTCTGCTCCTACGTGATTATGGATATCTTGTTATTAGTAGCATTTAAACACTGTCTGCTCCTACGTGATTATGGATATCTTGTTATTAGTAGCATTTAAACACTGTCTGCTCCTACCTGATTATGGATAGCTTGTTATTAGTAGCATTTAAACACCGTCTATTCCTACGTGATTGTGGTATCCGCCTGTTAGTAGCATTTAAACACTGTCTATTCCTAAGTGATTGTGGTATCCGCCTGTTAGTAGCATTTAAACACTGTCTATTCCTAAGTGATTGTGGTAGCCGCCTGTTAGTAGCATTTAAACACTGTCTATTCCTAAGTGATTGTGGTAGCCGCCGGTTAATAGCATTTAAACACTGTCTATTCCTAAGTGATTGTGGTAGCCGCCTGTTAGTAGCATTTAAACACTGTCTATTCCTAAGTGATTGTGGTAGCCGCCTGTTAGTAGCATTTAAACACTGTCTATTCCTAAGTGATTGTGGTAGCCGCCGGTTAATAGCATTTAAACACTGTCTATTCCTAAGTGATTGTGGTATCCGCCTGTTAGTAGCATTTAAACACTGTCTATTCCTAAGTGATTGTGGTAGCCGCCGGTTAATAGCATTTAAACACTGTCTATTCCTAAGTGATTGTGGTAGCCGCCGGTTAATAGCATTTAAACACTGTCTATTCCTAAGTGATTGTGGTAGCCGCCGGTTAATAGCATATAAACACTGTCTATTCCTAAGTGATTGTGGTAGCCGCCGGTTAGTAGCATTTAAACACTGTCTGCTCCTACATGATTATGGATAGCTGCCTATTAGTAGCATTTAAACACTGTCTGCTCCTACATGATTATGGATAGCTGCCTATTAGTAGCATTTAAACACTTCTGCTCCTACATGATATGGATAGCTGCTATTAGTAGCATTTAAACACTGTCTGCTCCTACGTGATATGGATAGCTGCATATTAGTAGCATTTAAACACTGTCTGCTCCTACATGATTATGGATAGCTGCCTATTAGTAGCATTTAAACACTGTCTGCTCCTACGTGATATGGATAGCTGCATATTAGTAGCATTTAAACACTTTCTGATTCTACGTGATTGTGGTAGCACGCCTGTTAGTAGCATTTAAGCACTCTCTGCTCCTACGTGATTATGGATAGCTTGTTATTAGTAGCATTTAAACACCGTCTATTCCTACGTGATCGTGGTAGCTGCCTGTTAGTAGCATTTAAGCACTCTCTGCTCCTACGTGATTATGGATCTACGTGATTATGGATAGCTGGTTATTAGTAGCATTTAAACACTGTCGATTCCTACGTGATCGTGGTAGCTGCCTGTTAGTAGCATTTAAACACTGTCTGCTCCTATGTGATTATGGATAGCTTGTTATTAGTAGCATTTAAACACTGTCTGCTCCTACGTGATTATGGATATCTTGTTATTAGTAGCATTTAAACACTGTCTGCTCCTACCTGATTATGGATAGCTTGTTATTAGTAGCATTTAAACACTGTCTGCTCCTACCTGATTATGGATAGCTTGTTATTAGTAGCATTTAAGCACTCTCTGCTCCTACGTGATTATGGATAGCTTGTTATTAGTAGCATTTAAACACTGTCTGCTCCTACGTGATTATGGATATCTTGTTATTAGTAGCATTTAAACACTGTCTGCTCCTACGTGATTATGGATATCTTGTTATTAGTAGCATTTAAACACTGTCTGCTCCTACCTGATTATGGATACTTGTTATTAGTAGCATTTAACACTTCTGCTCCTACGTGATTATGGATAGCTTGTTATTAGTAGCATTTAAACACTGTCTGCTCCTACGTGATTAATGATATCTTGTTATTAGTAGCATTTAAACACTGTCTGCTCCTACGTGATTATGGATATCTAGTTATTAGTAGCATTTAAACACTGTCTGCTCCTACCTGATTATGGATAGCTTGTTATTAGTAGCATTTAAACACCGTCTATTCCTACGTGATCGTGGTAGCTGCCTGTTAATAGCATTTAAACACTGTCTATTCCTAAGTGATTGTGGTAGCCGCCGGTTAATAGCATTTAAACACTGTCTATTCTTAAGTGATTGTGGTAGCCACCTGTTAGTAGCATTTAAAAACTGTCTATTCCTAAGTGATTGTGGTAGCCGCCGGTTAATAGCATTTAAACACTGTATATTCCTAAGTGATTGTGGTATCCGCCTGTTAGTAGCATTTAAACACTGTCTATTCCTAAGTGATTGTGGTAGCCGCCGGTTTTAATATATTTTGTATTTGTATATTATAGAACTCGAGCGACTTTGTGTGCAATTGGAGCAGTTGTGAGTACACTCATTTATAATTAACTACGTTGTACATTATGTGTTATTTGTTTGTTTCTTCGTTATGTTTGTACTGCAGTATGTAGATTTGTCTGTGTTGTGTGTTATGCTTGATGCATTGCAGAGATTGGTTTTGTGTCATTAACCTGAACAATTATTAATGTTTTATTGCAAAATTATCTTTATAGGTTCTGACGTCTCGTCAGTGTGTGGAGCTGTACATGGAAGCTACCGCCCGTGACATTCAATTACCTGGTACATGTATTAATGGTAATGTCGTTATCTGTTTAGTGTGTAAGGGCAATAGTATACCTGGATTGTGCATTCTTTTGACATTTCTATTTCTGTATATTTTCAGTCTTGATGACAATGAAGGAAGGATTGCAAACATGAAGACCAGAAATGTAGGTGTTTTATCAAACAACTTTCGTTAAGATTTAATATATTTTGTATTTGTATATTATAGAACTCGGGCGACTTTGTGTGGAATTGGAGCAGTTGTGAGTACAAACATTTATAATTAACTACGTTGTACATTATGTGTTATTTGTTCGTTTGTTCATTATGTTTGTACTGCAGTATGTAGATTTGTCTATGTGTTGTGTGTCATGCTTGATGCATTGTAAAGATATGTTGTGTGTCATTAACCTGAACAATTATTAATGTTTTATTGAAAAATTATCTTTATAGGTTCTGACCTCTCGTCAGTGTGTGGATCTGTGCATGGAATCGACCGCCCGTGACATTCAATTACCTGATACATGTAGTAATGGTAATGTCGGTATCTGTTTATTGTGTAAGGGCAATAGCATACATGGATTGTGCATTCTTTTGACACTTCTATTTCTGTATATTTTCAGTCTTGATGACAATGAAGCATTGCAAACATGCAGACCAGAAATGTAGATTGGTTTTGTGTCATTAACCTGAACAATTATTAATGTTTTATTGAATTATTATCATAGGTACTGACGTCTCATCAGTGTGTGGAGCTGTACATGGAATAGACAGCTAGTGACATTCAATCACCTTGTACATGTATCTGTATCTGTTTATTTGGTAATGGTAATAACATCCCTGGATTGTGCATTCTTTGGACACTTCTATTTTGTATATTTTCAGTCTTGGTGACAATGAAGGAGAGATTGCAAACATGAATACCAGAACTGTAGGTGTTGTGGGAGGTGAAACCAAATCTTCATTAAGATTTAATATGGTTTGTATTTATATATTATAGAAATCGGTACTGGCGTCCAGTCATATGGAATCTGAGCTATCGACCGGCAATGATATTCAATTCCGGAAATGCATCAGTGCTGTATCGTCGATGCCCATTGGATAAATTATGAGGTAATTGTCTCTACAAATTTACCGATGATATAGAACATTCTGCTGTCCCAAGTGATCTAACCAGGCAGTCAGAGGTACAGACTACAGACAACTGGTTTACACTCCTGAAGCCATCGGAGTGAAACGGGGTATATATTGATTATATTGTTGCTGTAAATGTTCATATGAATGTGTTGCTCTGGTTGCATACAACTCGATTGTCAAATGAAGTTGAGTTCCCGGTGCATGTTTCAAATCACACGCCCGCAAACAAATATGCAAACCTACAGCTCTCCCAACGTATTGAACCTGCTTTTGATTATGTTTGCAGGGCATAGAGGATATTTGTGTTTGTGTAAGATAGGATTTTATTTCTTCACGTGATCCCCATGTTTCGCCGATCACTAATATAATTTTATTTAAAATTAAATTAAACACTACATACAAATCAAATTCATTAGAATATATTAATTCATAATTAACTGTTTGATTGTCTGTCAGATAAGAGCTACAATGGTACACCCGACCACGGAGGAATTCGAAACTTGAGCAGTGACAATGAAGGAAGAAATGATTTCAAACTCGGAAGACCAGAAATGCGTTATGAAAGTGAAAACAACTTTTTGGTATTTATAGTTGTATTATTAAATTGTCATCAAATTATACTAATGTGATACACGCGTGAATCTAGTTTATACTGGCATCTAAAGATCTGTATATAGAAACTGTTGCCCTCAATTTGTGATTAACGTGTCAAAGGTTTCTGTTTCCGGCATGTTTCATCAGTTCTAAGATGAGATATACACTAATTCCATGTTGGTTTGTTTTTGTCTACAGGTGAATTGTGAGAGAATTTGTTTAAACAAATTGCATTGCATGACTTTGGTTTTCACAATGATTCTTAAGTTGCCGTTATGATATATTATGACAATCTGTGTTTATTCCGCTTCTAATCTAAGAGGAGTGAAACACTTAACAGGGTATATATTGATTAGATTGTTGATGGTTTTCACCAGTTTTATTGTTGGAATACGGTTGGTTGTTGCTAGCATTCAGAACAAGTCCTCTATGATATTGCCTTCACACCATTTGCATTAATTGTATTCACACCACTTGCATTAATTTGTAAGCCTACATGTTTTTCAGTAGTCCATGGCCAAAGTCGCTAGCTCACATCTCTGGTTTACATCATTGGAACAGACACCAAGAATCTACATCATTGGAACAGACACCAAAAGTCTACATCATTGGAACAGTCACCTAGCGCCTACCTCGTTGGAACAGTCACATAGCGTCTACCTCGTTGGAACAGTCACATAGCGTCTACATCATTGGAACAGTCATCTAGCGTCTACATCATTGGAACAGTAACCTAGCGTCTACATCATTGGAACAGTCACCAAGAGTCTACATCATTGGAACAGTCACCAAGAGTCTACATCATTGGAACAGTCACCAAGAGTCTACATCATTGGAACAGTCACCAAGCGTCTACATCATTGGAACAGTCACCAATCGTCTACATCATTGGAACAGTCACATAGCGTCTACATCATTGGAACAGTCACCTAGCGTCTACATCATTGGAACAGTCACCTAGCGTCTACATCATTGGAACAGTCACATAGCGTCTACATCATTGGAACAGTCACATAGTGTCTTCATCATTGGAACAGTCACCTAGCGTCTACATTCTAGGTAACAGTCACATAGCGTCTACATCATTGGAACAGTCGCCTAGCTTCTACATCATTGGAACAGTCGCCTATCGTCTACATCATTGGAACAGTCACCTAGCGTCTACATCATTGGAACAGTCACCTAGCGTCTACATCATTGGAACAGTCACCTAGCGTCTACATCATTGGAACGTCACCTAGCGTCTACACCATTGGAACAGTCACCAAGCGTATACATCATTGGAACAGTCACCAAGCGTCTACCCCATTGGAACAGTCACCTAGTGTCTACATCATTGGAACAGTCACCAAGATTCTACACCATTGGAACAGTCACCTAGCGTCTACATCATTGGAACAGTCACATAGCGTCTACATCATTGGAACAGACACCCAGCGTCTACATCATTGGAACAGTCACATAGCGTCTACATCATTGGAACAGACACCCAGCGTCTACATCATAGGAACAGTCACCTAGCGTCTACACCATTGGAACAGTCACCTAGCGTCTACATCATTGGAACAGACACCAATAGTCTACACCATTGTTCCAGTCACCTAGCGTCTACACCATTGGATCAGTCGCCTAGCGTCTACATCATTGGAACAGTCGCATAGCGTCTACAACAGTCACATAGCGTCTACAACAGTCACATAGCGTCTACATCATTGGAACAGTCACCAAGAGAATACACCATTGGAACAGTAATCTAGCGTCTACATCATTGGAACAGTCACCAATAGTCTACATCATTGGAACAGTCACCTAACGTCTACACCATTGGAACAGTCACCTAGCGTCTACATCAATGGAATAGTCACCTAACGTCTACACCATTGGAACAGTCACCTAGCGTCTACATCATTGGAACAGTCGCCTAGCGTCTACATCATTGGAACAGTCGCATAGCGTCTACATCATTGGAACAGTCACATAGCGTCTACATCATTGGAACAGTCACCTAGCGTCTACATCATTGGAACAGTCACATAGCGTCTACATCATTGGAACAGTCACCTAGCGTCTACATCATTGGAACAGTCACATAGCGTCTACATCATTGGAACAGTCACATAGCGTCTACATCATTGGAACAGTCACATAGCGTCTTCATCATTGGAACAGTCGCCTAGCGTCTACATCATTGGAACAGTCGCCTAGCGTCTACATCATTGGAACAGTCGCCTAGCGTCTACATCATTGGAACAGTCACATAGCGTCTACATCATTGGAACAGACACCCAGCGTCTACATCATAGGAACAGTCACATAGCGTCTACATCATTGGAACAGTCACATAGCGTCTACATCATTGGAACAGTCACCCAGCGTCTACATTATAGGAACAGTCGAATAGCGTCTACATCATTGGAACAGTCGCCAAGAGTCTACATCAATGGAACAGTCACCTAGCGTCTACACCATTGGAACAGTCACCTAGTGTCTACATCATTGGAACAGTCACCAAGCGTCTACATCATTGGAACAGACACCCATCGTCTACATCATAGGAACAGTCGCATAGTGTCTACATCATAGGAACAGTCACCAAGCGTCTACATCATTGGAACAGACACCCATCGTCTACATCATAGGAACAGTCGCATAGCGTCTACATCATTGGAACAGTCAATAAGAGTCTACATCAATGGAACAGTCACCTAGCGTCTACATCATTGGAACAGTCGCCTAGCGTCTACATCATTGGAACAGTCACCTAGCGTCTACATCATTGGAACAGTCACCAAGCGTCTACATCATTGGAACAGTCACCAAGCTTCTACATCATTGGAACAGTCACCTAGCTTCTACATCATTGGAACAGTCACCTAGCGTCTACACCATTGGACCAGTCACCTAGCGTCTACATCATTGGAACAGTCACCTAGCGTCTACATCATTGGAACAGTCACCTAGCGTCTACATCATTGGAACAGTCACCAAGAGTCTATGGCACGGAACAGTCGCATAGCGTCTACATCATTGGAACAGTCACCTAGCGTCTACATCATTGGAACAGTCACCAAGAGTCTACGGCACGGAACAGTCGCATAGCGTCTACATCATTGGAACAGTCACCTAGCGTCTACATCATTGGAACAGTCACCAAGAGTATACACCATTGGAACAGTCACCTAGCGTCTACATCATTGGAACAGTCACCTAGCGTCTATATCATTGGAACAGTCACCTAGCGTCTACACCATTGGAACAGTCACCTAGCGTCTACCTCATTGGAACAGTCATCTAGCGTCTACATTAATGGAACAGTCACCTAGCGTCTACATCATTGGAACAGTAACCTAGCGTCTACATCATTGGAACAGTCACATAGCGTCTACATCATTGGAACAGTCACCAATAGTCTACATCATTGGAACAGTCACCTAGCGTCTACACCATTGGAATAGTCACATAGCGTCTACATCATTGGAACAGTCACCTAACGTCTACATCATTGGAACAGTCACCTAGCGTCTACATCATTGGAACAGTAACCTAGCGTCTACATCATTGGAACAGTCACCAAGCGTCTACATCATTGGAACAGTCACCTAGCGTCTACATCATTGGAACAGTCACATAGCGTCTACATCATTGGAACAGTCACATAGCGTCTACATCATTGGAACAGTCACATAGCGTCTACATCATTGGAACAGTCACATAGCGTCTACATCATTAGAACAGTCACCTAGCGTCTACATCATTGGAACAGTAACCTAGCATCTACATCATTGGAACAGTCACCTAGCGTATACATCATTGGAACAGTAACCTAGCGTCTACATCATTGGAACAGTCACCTAGCGTATACATCATAGGAACAGTCACATAGCGTCTACATCATTGAAACAGTCACCAAGAGTCTACATCATTGGAACAGTCACCTAGCGTCTACACCATTGGAACAGTCACCTAGCGTCTACATCATTGGAACAGTCACCTAGCGTCTACATCATTGGAACAGTCACCTAGCGTCTACATCATTGGAACAGTCACCAAGAGTATACATCATTGGAACAGTCACCTAGCGTCTACATCATTGGAACAGTCACCTAGCGTCTACATCATTGGAACAGTCACCTAGCGTCTACATCATTGGAACAGTCACCTAGCGTCTACATCATTGGAACAGTCACCTAGAGTCTACATCATTGGAACAGTCACCTAGCGTCTACATCATTGGAACAGTCACCTAGCGTCTACATCATTGGAACAGTCACCTAGCGTCTACATCATTGGAACAGTCACCTAGCGTCTACATCATTGGAACAGTCACCTAGCGTCTACACCATTGGAACAGTCACCTAGCGTCTACACCATTGGAACAGTCACCTAGCTTTTACATCATTGGAACAGTCACATAGCGTCTACATCATTGGAACAGTCACCTAGCGTCTACATCATTGGAACAGTCACCTAGCGTCTACATCATTGGAACAGTCACATAGCGTCTACATCATTGGAACAGTCACATAGCGTCTACATCATTGGAACAGCCACCTAGCGTCTACATCATTGGAACAGTCACCAAGAGTCTACGGCACGGAACAGTCGCATAGCGTCTACATCATTGGAACAGTCACCTAGCGTCTACATCATTGGAACAGTCACCAAGAGTATACACCATTGGAACAGTCATCTAGCGTCTACATCAATGGACCGCCCCAGCGGCTGGGGGCAAAAGAAATTCACTGCTGCCTGGCTGGTGTGCAGGTTGGGTAAAACTCCCACGAAACCAGCCGACCGCGTTCCACCAAAAACATATTCTAAAATTTAAATTCAAATACATATCCTAAAACTAAATAAAGTCTTGAAAAATAAATATACCACAGAACTGAAATGTAAAACGCGTTAGAAAATATAAAAATATAACCATTAAAACTGAGAAATTAAATACAAAAAAAAAAAACTTTCTAAGTTATTAAACTTATGTTTAAAATATCGTAATACTATACTGTTAGGATTTCAAACACACGAACAATAAAACTAAACAAACAAATGAACAAAACAAACGAACAAAACAAACTAGGTTTAACAAAAATATAAATAAATGATTTTAAATAAATTAAATCTCTTTAGGTAAATATTTTTCCCTTCCCAAACCCTGCATGTATGTCTTTTCTCTCTATCCTTGCTATATCATATATTAACAATGCTCATTTGTTTACCATTTGTGCCTGTGGGTAGCGCACGGGACGAAGATTGTAACAGTCATCTGTATTTAATACCATTTGTGTTGTGTACGTTTCACATTTTCTATTCTCGTATCACTATGCACAATTTATACAAAATTGGGAACAAATTTTATCCCACTGTTTGATTATTTGAAATATTTTTCACACGGAATATCCACGTAACATCTTCCAAATAGTTCAGTACTCCAATGTATCATCTAACCGTACTCCAATGTATCATCTAACTAGTAGTATGTTTAGGCCTTCACCTAGCTTACGAAACATTTTGAAACAAATCGATTAACCCCTTGTCTGTAGGGATACAATATATAGATCATGTTACGTCTGTGATGGTTGGGGTGAAATCCCCTGATAAAACAGACGCCACCAGTTTGCCGTAGGTGGCGACCCGTAAACCGGAAATAGGGATTCTGGTAGTTGAGGGGGCTCAGGGATCTCCAGCTCCTAACACACTACTTCGACCCTGGCTTCGTATAGACGTGGCGTCTGGGTTGGGCCCGGGCCTAGACAATCGGCTAGTCGTGCCTTGCTCTGGAATCGAAAAACTTATCTGCCTATCTTTCTTACTATATATGTATCGTCAGATACAAACCGTGTGTTGACTACCTTTTTTCCTTTCTTAAAGTAGATTCTTATGAGCGGCGGCTTAACGGGTTAATCGATGGATAAATAGGGGATCTGTGTGACTGTCCAGTTACTGGCAGGATCACAGTTTCCTCTACTATCAGTAGAGTATGACAGAAGAGTAGCATTAACGCTAGAGGTAGGAATACCACCTATAAACTGCGTTCCCTGGTAGGACTCCGAGGCGGGTGGTGCCCTCTTCTGTTGAACATCAAAACAATAACCATGGCTTCCCAAAATTCCCTAAAACGACCACGACCATCAGACGATTCAGAAATACCACTTAAAGCGTATCCAAAATTCTTCATTATTGAATCAGAAATGCATGAAAAAAAATTGGCTCACTATCTCCATTTGTTATCGAAAAATCATTGGAAAGTTTAATTGGATCACCAAAATCTGTAAAAAAACTAAGAAACCAAACGTTACTTGTTGAAACTAAATCCAGATCACAAACTGAAAATATTTTAAAAATAAAACAAATATACGACATTGATGTTACTATAACGGAACACAGATCTCTAAACAGTTCCAATGGTATAATCAAAGATCACATTTTAAAAGGAGTCTCGAACGAAGATATTGTTAAAAATTTAACTCCACAAGGCGTCACTCAAGCTAAAAGATTCATGTACAAAAAAGACGGCCAATTTTTTGAAACTAATACAATTTTATTAACCTTCAACAACACAGTTATTCCACCAAATCTGAAAATCTTTTATAGAATTATAAATGTCGAATTATATATACCAAATCCACTTCGATGTTTCAACTGCCAAAAATTTGGCCACCATGAAGACAACTGTAAAATTACAAAATACTCCATTTGTGAAAATTGTGGTATGGGTGAAAACGATCACCTTACCGCAAATTGCCCCCCAATCAATCAAAATGCGTAAACTGTAAAAAAGATCACATCTCAAAATCAAACAAATGCGAAACTTGGATAAAAGAAAAAGAAATCATGAAAATAAAGTGCTCACAAAATATCTCTTACTTCGAAGCAAGGAAAATTCAGGAAAATAAACCAGATATATCATACTCTAAAATAGTTCAATCAGCAATAAATAAGCCAATAATGAAAAATGCATACACTCAAACTGAAATTATTACTGAAATTATTACCGAAAAATCCGAAGCCAAAAACAGTTCCAATGACAAAACAAAAACTCACTTATCTTCTCAATCCTCATCCCAATCAACATCTCGTAAATCCCGATCAACATCTGTTATTAAATCAAACTCATCACAGAGTAAAACGAACCAACAAAAAAAACCAAATGGACCTAGCAACCTGAAACAAAACTCAGATAGACCACCGAAGGGATCAGTGGATCCCATAAAACAATCGAATAAATTCTCTTCATTAGAACATGAAGACATGGAGCTGGTACCAGATCCACCTCCAAACACTAAAATGTAATCTTTTTATGTACCATTTTTTAATCTTCTCTCCGTAAATAATGGATAAGAATAATACAATAATACAATGGAACTGTCGGGGACTAAAAGCAAACTATAATGAGATTTTAATACTTATATCTCTGCTTTCACCAAATATCCTTTGTTTGCAAGAAACTTTCCTAAAATCGACTGACAATATATATTTTAAAGATTTTATCATGTTTAATTTTATAAATAATGATTGTCAAAAGGCATCTGGTGGATCATCCATTCTCATAAAAAAGACTGTTCCACATAGTAAAATAGACTTGACTACAAATTTACAGGCCATTGCTGCCAAGGTTACACTTTCAAAAACATTTACAATTTGTTCCATTTATATACCTCCAAACTCGCCATTAAAACAAAATGATTTAGAGAATCTTGTTGAACAATTACCTCACCCTTTTATGTTAGTTGGAGATTTCAATGGACATAGTAAACTATGGGGATGTACAAATATCAATAATAAAGGAAAAATAATAGAAGACTTTATAACTGAAAATGATCTTTGTCTATTAAATGATAACAAATCGACATACCTTCATCCTGCCACAGGACATTTTTCTGCTTTAGATTTATGTATATGTCATCCAAACATTTTCTTAGATTTTGAATGGTCCGTACATGATGACCTACATGGAAGTGACCACTTCCCAATCGTAATCACAGAAATAAACAAATCAAAAGATAAATTTTACCCACAATGGAATCTACAAAAAGCTAATTGGGAAAAATTCCAAATTTTATGCAGAGAACATTTGATATTGGAAAAGATTGGGAACGAGGATCAAATCACCTCGTTTTCGAATTCACTTTTAAAATTTCAACGGAATGCATTCCGAAATCCTCTACATCTTCTAAAAGAATTAGACCATGGTTTAATGACGATTGTAAAAATGTTATAAATAAACGAAAGAATGCATTGCGTAAATTTAATAAAACTCCCACAAAAGCAAATCTCTTAAATACACAAATTACACGAGCAAAAGCTCGAAGAACTATAAAAAATGCAAAACGCACTTCATGGCAAAAATATGTATCTACTATAAACTCTAATACATCAATGAAAAGGGTTTGGAATATGGTAGCAAAAATAAATGGCAAGAGGAAAAGCTCAAAAATTGTTCATCTAAATACATCTAATAATAGAACCCATTTAACAAAAAAAGACATATCCAATGTTTTAGGTGAAAACTTTCAAAACAACTTTTCAACCTCAAACTATAATGAGAAGTTTCAGAAATTTAAAACTGAGAAAGAGAAAGAAAAAATTGATTTTCATTCTAGAAATGAAGAAAAATATAATCTACCATTCAATATGTCAGAACTCGAAACTGCTCTACAAAGAACAAAAGAAACGGCCACAGGTCCAGATCAAATCCATTATCAAATTATAAAACATTTACCAAATAATGCAATGATAACTCTTTTAGATATTTTTAATATGACGTGGGAAAGTGAGAACTTTCCCAAAGAATGGAGTGAAGCCATAATCATTCCTATTCCCAAACCAGGAAAAGATCATACAAATCCCACAAATTATCGTCCCATCGCACTAACTAGTTGTCTATGTAAAACCATGGAGAGAATGATTAACGATAGACTTGTTTGGTTCTTGGAATCAAACAGTTTGATTACGAGTTACCAAACGGGTTTTCGGAAAAATAAATGTACAACTGATCATCTAGTAAGACTAGAAACTTATATTCGTAATGCCTTCATCAAAAAATAACATTTGGTAGCAGTTTTTTTCGATTTAGAAAAGGCATATGATACCACATGGAAATATGGTATTCTCAAAGATTTACACGATTTTGGTCTGAAAGGCCACTTGCCAAATTTTATTGCCAATTTTTTTATCAAATAGAAATTTTAAAGTAAGAATTGGCTCAACGCTCTCCGATACATACAAACAAGAGCAAGGGGTGCCTCAAGGTAGTATTTTATCCCCAACACTTTTTAATATTAAAATAAATAGCATTGTGAAATGTTTAAACGAAACAGATTGCTCCTTATATGTAGATGATTTTGTAATGTTCTACAAATCTAAAAATATGGAAACCATTGAACAAAAACTCCAACAATGTCTAAATAAACTTGAAGATTGGGCAAACAAAAATGGTTTCAAATTCTCTAAAATTAAAACTCAATGCGTACATTTCTGTCAATTGAGAGGATTACATCCAGATCCAAATTTAAAAATTTACGGTTCACAAATTCCTGTAGTAGAAGAAGTAAAATTCCTAGGACTTATATTTGACAAAAATTAACATTCATACCTCATATAAATTATCTACGGACGAAATGTCTAAAAGCTCTAAATATTTTGAAGGTGCTCTCCAATACAAATTGGGGAAGCGATTGTCCAGTTCTTATAAATCTATACAGATCACTTATCCGTTCCAAACTGGATTACGGATCCATTGTGTATGGATCGGCGAGAAAATCCTACTTGAAAAAGTTAGATACAATACATCATCAAGGTCTACGACTGGCTCTAGGAGCTTTTCGCACATCTCCCGTAGAAAGCTTATATGCTGAAACAAATGAACCCTCTTTATACATACGGAGAGAGAAACTCTCGTTACAATATACAACCAACCTAGCTGCAAATCCCAAAAATCCTGCATTCAATTGCGTTTTCGAGCCTAAAAACAAAATAGTTTACGGAAACTCTCCATCCGCCATAAAACCACTAGGTCTCCGTATTAAACCATTATTAGTAGAAGCAAAAATAGATACAACAATTATACAAGAAAACAAGTTGTTAAATAAAGAACCGTGGACTTTGACTACCCCAACCATTATTTTAGATCTTCATTTGTATGAGAATAAGAAAAGTGAAACTAGTCCAGATATTTTTAAAACAAAATTTTTAGAAATAAAATCTAAATATAAAGATTATATATCCATCTACACAGATGGCTCAAAAAGACTTGAAAAGGTTGCATGTGCAGCAGTTACCCATACTAAATCAAGTACTGTAAGATTACCTGATGACAGTTCAATTTTCTCTGCAGAAACACAAGCTATCGACCTAGCTCTTTCCCTTATAACTGTTAACGAAAACGACAACTTTATTATATTTTCCGACTCTTTGTCGGTTTTAACATCTCTCAAACAACCAAACCATTCCAACCCCCTAATTCAACAAATCTTTAAAAGATACATATCTATTAGCTCCTCAAAAACTGTTGTTTTTTGTTGGATTCCCAGTCATATAAACATACGAGGAAATGATGAAGCTGATTTTCTAGCAAAGTCTGCTTTAGACTTGCCAATAACAAACTCTAAAATACCGCATACGGATTTAAAATCCAATATTGGGAAATATGTCGATAGTAAATGTCAAATAAATTGGGACAAACAAGTTGGAAATAAATTACATGAAATTAAACCCATATTTTCAAGTACATATCGTACAAAACTAAACCGAAAAGAACAAGTTCGTTTGACTCGGTGTCGTATTGGACACACTTGGATTACACATTCTTATATTTTAAATGCAGAAGAACAACCCATATGTATTCCTTGTGATGAGATATTCACAGTGAAGCACTTTTTGCTCCACTGTGCCGACCTCATCTTTACAAGGAATGCATACTTTAATACAAATAGTATACAAGAATTATTCGATTCAGTACTGCCAAGTACAATATTAGGTTTTTTAAAAGAAACTCACCTTATAAATAGATTATAATGCAACTTATTGTGATTATCGGGTATATATATTATTTAAAATGTAACCTTTTAACATAGATCACGTTTTTAAACAATTTTTATTTTTACAAATGTTTTCGACGCCACATGACCTTATTAGGTTGAGGCGTCGGTAAATAAGATATCGTCAAGATATCCATTAAATAAATAAATAATAAATAAAATCAACAACACAGTTATTCCACCAATCTGAAAATCTTTTTATAAATTATAAATTCGAATTATATATAATCCAAATCCACTTCGATGTTTCAACTGCCAAACATTTGGCCACCATGAAGACAACTGTAAATTACAAAATACTCCATTTGTGAAATTGTGGTATGGGTGAAAACGATCACCTTCCGCAGATTGCCCCAATCAACAAAAATGCTTAAACTGTAAAAAAGATCACATCTCAAAATCAAACAAATGCGAAACTGGATTAAAAGAAAAGAAATCATGAAAATAAAGTGCTCACAAAATATCTCTTACTTCGAAGCAAGGAAAATTCAGGAAAATAAACCAGATATATCATACTCTAAAATAGTTCAATCAGCAATAAATAAGCCAATACTGAAAAATGCATACACTCAAACTGAAATTATTACTGAAATTATTACCGAAAAATCCGAAGCCAAAAACAGTTCCAATGACAAAACAAAAACTCACTTATCTTCTCAATCCTCATCCCAATCAACATCTCGTAAATCCCGATCAACATCTGTTATTAAATCAAACTCGTCACAGAGTAAAACGAACCAACAAAAAAAACCAAACAAACCAAATGGACCTAGCAACCTGAAACAAAACTCAGATAGACCACCGAAGGGATCAGTGGATCCCATAAAACAATCGAATAAATTCTCTTCATTAGAACATGAAGACATGGAGCTGGTACCAGATCAACCTCCAAACACTAAAATGTAATCTTTTTATGTACCATTTTTTAATCTTCTCTCCGTAAATAATGGATAAGAATAATACAATAATAAATGGAACTGTCGGGACTAAAAGCAAACTATAATGAGATTTTAATACTTATATCTCTGCTTTCACCAAATATCCTTTGTTTGCAAGAAACTTTCCTAAAACCGACTGACAATATATATTTTAAAGATTTTCTCATGTTTAATTTTATAAATAATGATTG
>JABXNX010002152.1:0-10005 GCA_014843695.1 Archivesica marissinica | reverse complement strand
ATATATGAGCACATGCTGCTTTAAAATGCAAGAATAACTGAACGCTTTATTATATAGTTCACAATCAAGTGACCGTTCTCAGAAATAAACTGCCATGTACTGCTTTATTCTAGAGACACTTTGAGAATCCTCAGTTATTAAATGGCAAATTATTAAATGTATTACCTGCACTAATATGTAGTTCAGTTCTTACATCGCATAGCATCCTTCTAACATCATGTTCCCAATTTGAAATTTCTTACACCAGGACATGATATTGACGATGTTTTTTTTCTAGTGAATCAATTTACGTAGGAGAATAACACGAATCTGTTTATGATACAATTCTTGCAAATTAACTCGTCTAGATTTGTTCCTGTAAACATCACGTTTCATCTCCTGTAAGCAGACAACATATTAAATATTCAGAAGTCACAAATGAATGTTTCAGTATTAGTCGGGTTCAACGACTGGGATATTAACCTCATATCGTATACACCACCACCACCGCCGCCACCGCCACCACCACCGCTACCACCACCGCCGCCGCAGCCGCCACCACCACAATCCCTCACGATTACTTTTATTCAAACATTTATTTGAATATATTCTTGCTAACAGGACATATTAGAGCAAACTTTTCAAACATGACGGCCCGGACAATAATCTTAATGTCCGGTTAATTGCCAAGTTGAATGTTTTAATACAATTTCATGTAGATTCCATGGCATGCCTCATGCGGAGTGCCTCTGTAATAATGCCACATGTATTTAGTTCATACAAGGCAAATAATGTAGGGGGCGGAGTGAGTCAATTACATCTAACATGACTTGGATACTACTGTATGTATAATGCATCTTAATATATAATAATATGCCAACAAATTATCTCATTGAAAAATGGTCTTATCAAAGTCCTGTCAGCGTATAGCACCCTCTACAATGTATATAGTGTGCTGGATATTCGAAATGCACATTGTGACATTATGTGTATGTATTGGATCACTCATACTTAACTTTGCATTTATGAATATTTGCATTTATATCCATGTTTGTATCATGCAACAATGAGTGTAACAATGATTGTACTTGCATTTATATCCATGTTTGTATCATGCAACAATGAGTGTAACAATGATTGTACTTGCATTTATATCCATGTTTGTATCATGCAACAATGAGTGTAACAATGATTGTACTTGCATTTATATCCATGTTTGTATCATGCAACAATGAGTGTAACAGTGATTGTACTTGCATTTATATCCATGTTTGTATCATGCAACAATGAGTGTAACAGTGATTGTACGTGTGTTTATATCCATGTTTGTATGATGCAACAATGAGTGTATCAATGATTGTACGTGTGTTTATATCCATGGTTGTATCATGCAACAATGAGTGTAACAATGATTGTACTTGCATTTATATCCATGTTTGTATCATGCAACAATGAGTGTGACAATGATTGTACTTGCATTTATATCCATGTTTGTATCATGCAACAATGAGTGTAACAGTGATTGTACTTGTGGTTATACGTCTAAATTGTATTTGTAACTGTATAAAATGTGCAACGCCGAATAAACGAGAATATACATATCTTTTAGACTGAAATAAAATATAGCTTACCGTGCCTCTACATAACAGCAGAGACTAAAACGTTTGCAAAAGGAAATATAAGTCAGCAAATAGTACATGGATCCGATAAGTAGCTACGTTGTTATTTAATCCTCTTAAAATTAATTACTCACTTGCATACTCGGCCCGTCACAAGGCTTAACTGTTAACACCAAGGTATCCTAGTCAACATATCAGATCATTCTAAAAATTCTCATATCTATTTTTAGATAGCTGGTTTCATGAAAACATTCGCCTTATTCGCATATTTATGAGAATATGTTGTGGTGTATCCACATTTCACCTTGACATAGTCCATGAAAGCTGAGGGTTTACGTGTTGACAACTATATACTGTACATACAACAATAAAATATTATCAGAAATAAAATATACTTACACGTGTGCAAATGGTGTCTTTAGGAAAAGGGAGCTAAGTATGCAAGTGATTCACACACATGTAATGGATCGGATCCGGTGTTAATTATGATGGTCACTGTACTCACGTATGGTGTATCATATATATGCATGTTTAAATAATTATTTAGTAATATTCATAATGAAGTGAAACTAAACGTAATCTTGTAACAAGGCAATGCACGGTAAGGAATAGATATTTATGTAACCCAATATATTATATAACTACCTGAGGTGAACACATCATATGTGTGTATAAAAAGTAAAGTGTTTCTTTATTATAGTGTCACCCCTATTTAAAGGGCGAGCCATTTCTGACTTATGATACACCTCTTTTTATGAACATCAGTACATCCCGAATCCTATGCATGTATGCCAGGCGCCATGCTGGCAGGAAATCGGTAACCATTATTTAACTAGCTGGCGGCTCACTAACCGGTCATACAAGAACGACCCCATGCCACAAAGGTTTACAATGGATGAGGAAAACGACGAATAACAATGGCGATTACAAAATTCGCGATGCTAATTCCGTTTAGTAACGTGTTGCAAAAGTTGCTATATTAGAAACAATTTTATAATCATACCATGGTAGTATTGAAGAGCTAATGTTCTTCCGCCGCGATTCTCGGGCTGTTATTGATGAAGGAAGAACCGCGTCTCATTCCGAGCAGTATTTCAGACTGGCACCCGGGTGGAACCTCCAACCTTCTGCAAGTCAGCTGGGTGACTTCATCACATGACAGTATTCGGATAGTGGAATTGAACACAAGCGCAATGATTTCAAGAGAGTTAATATAAACAATATTAACAGCTCAGCTACGGCGGCCCACATACACTGGTATATCTATTGTTGGCTTATATATCAGAGAATAGACTGTTACGACAATAGACAATATTAGCTTTCTATGTATACACTCCGACACAAGGTAAGCACAACTTGACTTGTTTCAATAATATCTTTTCCAATAATGAACTTATTTCAAACCGGTTTGCTGTTTTCGTTACCTGTACACACATACTTACATACATGTGAAACAGATTATTGGTCGATTGTTGTGTGCTATGTGTATATGACAGGGTGTGTAAAGTGTCAGGTGTACGTTTCAACATTTGTGTTTGCGAACGAAAGCTGATATTTTGTATGTAGGGATTTAAGTTTCATTTTCTATTGACTTGGTATCGTGCGGCGAAAATTAACCATACCAGAAATGTGGAAAGCTGTTGGCATGTAAAACGGTGGTTTTAGCCATAGAATGGTGACAGACCACGTCAGGGTTAACCATTCCATCATTGTACGTCAAACGGGGAATGTTACTGACCTCCACGTGCAGGTAGACCACGCCAAAACGACGCCGTGAGAGGACCGGCTCATATCCAGACGGGCGCGGTAACGGAGGTTCAGTACAGCTGGTGCACATCGTGGTAATTTAGCGTTTGGGGGCCACATTAGCACACGTACTGTACTCAGAAGCCCCGACAATAAGGGAATGCGAGTGAGACGACCCATAAAGCGTCCACAGTTGACATTACCTCATCGCTGTGCTCGATTTGACTGGTTAAATGATCATTTGGGGTGGACTATTCGTACATGGAGACGGGTCTACTAGTCTGATGAAAGTCGTTTTATGTTACGCCCTACCGACGGTCGTGCAAGGGTTTAGCGCAAACGAAACACTTCATTTCAGGACAACCACATTTTGGGCACAACTGCTTTTGGAGGTGGGGTGAAACTGTCTGGATTTGTTCTTCCTTTGACTATAAGTTGGACTTGTACATTTTTGGTGGTAATCTGACATTCATGGACGACATCGCTAGGCCACATAGAGCCCGAATTGTCCAACATTTTTACAGCAAGAGGCTGTTCAGACAATTACATGGCCTGCGATGTCGCCAGACATGAATCCTATGGAGCATGTATGGGACTTTATTGGCCAAACAATTAACCACCGTCAATAATGTCAACATGTCAAAATATTGACGAATTAAAAACTGCTATCTTACATGATTGGCAACAGTTCCCCCAAGAACGACATAGGCGTCGTGTGCGAAGCATGACGTGGCGTGTTACTGAACATCACAATATACGCCGTGGATATACTCGTTATTAATTTGTATGCCATACACACAATAGCTGCATTTAAAGTTCTTAATATTTTAATGCAATGTTAAAACCCACGAAAGACAAACGTGTTTTACGGTTTTCCAGCGCCAGTTTTGAACCCCATTTTAGCCACGTTATAATCAAGTCGTTAAGGGCGATATATAATTTATTGTTTTAACAGTATTGATGTAAAAAAATATGTCGATACAAATATAGAGGGGTGCTTAACTGTTGTCGGAGTATATATTCTTAAGTAAATTATATTTGACACCATTGAAATAGGCAGTGGCTAGGAACAAAACGTGCAAAAATAAATATGAGAATAATTGTTTGTTTCAGTGTATTATCGAATTATATATTCAGTATAGAAGCAGTGGGTGCAAACATTTTGATGTTGGATTTAAATAAAAAAATAGACAGATGTTAGAACAAACACAAATTGGTTTATTACACACATATTAACAATTATTAATAATGTTATGGTAAAACGTATACATGCTACACTTCTGTAAGCAAATATAACACATGTTACAACAGTAAGTAAATACAAGCAAATAATTTGCTAGATGTGTGTTCCTTCCAACTGTATAGATAATTAGATAGTGTACAATATAACTATTTGGGAAATATTTACAGTTAAAACAACAAATTACAGATTGTTTACCCATTGGATATACTGTAGGATATATGTCGAGATATAGTAAAATAATAAACATAATACGAGAAAGTGGAAGAAAATTGATGGCATGTAGTGCAAAGAAAACAACGATAAAAACAGTTATATTGTTATATTTCGGGTTTTACGCCTTCACCAGCACCATTTCGGGCTATATCGTCGGCGGGCAGTTTACTTAGCAACACCTTTTCTGGGCAGGCTGCAGCCGTTAACCAGTACTTGGGTGCACCAACCTCCGTAAGAAACTGCCAACTGTTTCATATAAATGAGACACGGCCTGAGCGGGGCTCGAACCCGTGACCATCAGTGATTGATAGGTTACAGTGGCATACAAATCAGCGACCTTAACCACTCGACCACGGAGGCGGATTCTCGATAAAAACAGAGGAAACAACTTAAGAGGACCTACACATGTTTAAAGATTATTCAGGGGCAGTAACTGGCCGATGGCTCTCATTAGATATTGTACAACATAACTATTTGGGAAATATTGACAATGAAAGTCCGATTTATCCCTAACTGTATAGATATTGTACAACATAATTATTTAGAAAATAAAACAAGAAAAGCACTGACACTGGACACGATCTCTGATCACAATAATTGTAAATGACATGAATACGTGTGTACACAAGGTTCAGCTAGCGATGTCATTGTGGATATATATACTGGAGTTCTCAACCAGTATCCCAGTGGAACATACTAAAACACCAATTGCTACTACGGGAGAACACTGCACCAAATACAATGTAGAGAAGTGGGTACTCACACAGGCCACATACTTAGTACAAGACTCAACAGTAGTCGCAGCAACAAAATATGTATACATTTCAAAACATAACACACACACATTCAATACATTGGTGTCAACAAAATGTTTATATAGAACAGTGTACTAGGGGCCATATTAACTGTGAATCACATGTCCGGCTCAAACCGCGACACTATGTGCGGATCTATAAAAGGGGCACCGCCACACATTCCGGTGTTTATTGGCATCATTGTAAATATTGTTTTAAAATTATAAAAATAGTGAATAATAGCATCTTGAATATCAGCCACGAGGCAAATGATAGACTGAAAGTAAACAAGGGAATATGGAAGATCCGGTGTAGACAGAAACTATCTCCGTAATTACCGGTACATGCACGTAATTCAAGTCTGTTAGCAGAGAATAAATGCCAAATGGTTATGCCGCCAAAACCTAGATTGGCATATAGTAAATTTACATTATATATTACATTAATTCAACTGTTATGGCTCCCTATTGTTGCATGTGCATGAGATCCATTAAAATGCTAGACTGACTTTACATCAAATTACATTTCACTTATATGACCGTTCTCTGTTATACTTGAGCAAGTGCCGCTTCAAACTGCATAAATGACTAAAAGTTGTATTACATGCATCACACTCGTGTGGCCTTTTTCCAGTATGTGTGCGCATGTGAACGTTTAAAGCCGTATTACATATTCCACACTCGTGTTGCCGTCCTCCGGTATGAATGTGCAGGTGCTAGGGGACTAGGTAAACGTTGTATTGCATAGTTCACACTAATGTGGCTGTTCTTCAGTATGTATGTGCATGTGCCGCTTTAAATGGCTAGAATGATTGAACGCTTTATTACATATCTCACACTCATATGGTCGTTGCCCGGTATGTATGAGCATATGCTTCTTTAAATTACAAGACAGACGGAAAGCCCTATTACATATTCCACACACATGTGGTCGTTCTCCGGTATGTTTGAGCATATGTTGCTTTAATGTTCCAGACCGACTGAAAGCTTTATTACACATTCCACACTCATGTGGTCGTTCTCCGGTATGTATGAGCATATGCTGCTTTAAATTACAAGACACACTGAACGACTTATTACATATTCCACACTGATATGTTCGTTCTCCAGTATGTATGAGTATATGCTGTTTTAAATAGCTAGACTGACTGAAAGCTTCATTACATATTTCACACTCATGCGGTCGATCTCCGGTATGTATGTGCATATGCTGCTTTAAATTGCCTGACAGACTGAAAGCTTTATTACACATTCCACACTCATACGGTCGTGCTCCAGTATGTATGAGTATATGCTGCTTTAAACAGCTAGAATGACTGAAAGCCTTATTACATATTTCACACTCGTGTGGTCGTTCTCCTGTATGTATGAGCATATGCTGCTTTAAATGTCCAGACCGGCTGAAAGCCTTATTACACATTTCACACGCATGTGGTCGATATCTGGTATGTATGAGCATATGCTGTTTTAAATAGCTAGACTGACTGAAATACTTTCTACATGTTTGACACCCATGTGGCCGTACTTGAATGGTGATGTCCTGCATTATTCTACTAGACATTGTGAGAATCCACAGATTATGTTAATACATCCTTTATTCGCACTATATGCATATGAATTGACAAGGTTGATACGTTCTTATACAGCATAACATATTTGTAACATCGAGGTCACATTTTGAAAATAATGAGCGTACATGAAGAGTTTCTTATTTAAATATGGGAACCGATAATATTACCTCGAATGTTTTCAAGTGAATATTAAAGTATTGACCCGAAATGGAGGAACATCAAAATGTTCTAGATCTGTAAACATCATGTTTCATCTCCTGGAAATAAACAACATATTAAATATGCACATGCCATAAATGCACTTTCAAATAGTTATTGGAATTTCCAACCGCTTATTGTATAAAGTAATAATTCGGTCATACTGACCACATCATCATCATCATCATCATCATCATCATCATCTTCACCATCATGAGTAGCCATGTTCAACGAATGGGATATTCACCTCAAATCGTATAACTAAGGGTATATGGGTCGCCCGATACGGTATAGAACAATATATACGTCGCCTGATACGGTAGATGGTAGAACAATATATACCTCGCCCGATACGGTAGATGGTAGAACAATAAATGCGTCGCCAGATACGGTAGATGGTATAACAATATATACGTCGCCAGATACGGTAGATGGTAGAACAATATATACCTCGCCCGATACGGTAGATGGTAGAACAATAAATGCGTCGCCCGATACGGTAGATGGTAGAACAATAAATGCGTCGCCAGATACGGTAGATGGTAGAACAATATATACGTCGCCAGATACGGTAGATGGTAGAACAATATATGTGTCGCCAGTTGTGTTTTATTTTACGAGCAATACCCACTATCCTATTTTGTTGTTGATAATTTATTTGTGGCTGCTTCATAGAGTTCAAATGCATAATAAAACAACATATTGGGAATCTGGAAACAGGCTGCTTAATACAGGTTAGCTGCTTAATAAAGGTGACCACTAATACGGGTTTGACTGTAATCAGATAAAACACTGACAAGCAAAATAAATACTCAAGTTTGACATAAAGCAATACTTTCAAAATAAATATGCAAACGCCGATAAATAAACGTAAAACATACACACAATGATCATAATGTATCTGTTCCCGCTGTTTTATTTGGATGGGGTGTTTTTTTTATGTTTTCCAATGAATGATTGAATTTTCTTAGGTAAAAAAACCCGCCACCTTTCCCACTGTTTTAAAACAATGAAAGATGCATTTTCTATGCCACAGCTTGATTTTCGTATACCTTTTCTGACAATCATGAAAAGTTAATATAACGTTATATATTCTAATGCATTTGTTTTGTCAGGTATTTTTTAATTTTGACAGAAAATAGAAACTAACTAGAACATTATACCGGAACTATATCTTATTAAGGACCTTCACACTAAAACGAGTGGTTGTGCGGTTGTGTATTGAATAGAAATGAGGCACTCGATAGAGAAAGTTAAAATGAATTAAATATGAGAACAACTATAATATTATCCGAAACCATTGGAAATAATAAGTATTTAAACACAAATATCCTCTATGTCTAAAATCAGTAACAACACACACTATATATCATGAATATAAATTTCCAGTCACATAGTAACTCATAAGTAGATAAGTTGTTACTTAATTCTCTTAAAATAAATTACTCACTTGCATTCATTATCATATATCTATTTTAGGTACATGGTTTGACCAAAGCTTTCGTGTTATGCGCGTAGTTATGAGAATATGTTGTGGTATATCCGTGTAGTTATGAGAATATGTTGTGGTATATCCAAGTAGTTATGAGAATATGTTGTGGTATATCAACGTAGTTATGAGAATATGTTGTGGTATATCCACGTAGTTATGAGAATATGTTGTGGTATATCCGCGTAGTTATGAGAATATGCTGTGGTATATCCGCGTAGTTATGAGAATATGCTGTGGTATATCCGCGTAGTTATGAGAATATGTTGTGGTATATCCGCGTAGTTATGAGAATATGCTGTGGTATATCCGCGTAGTTATGAGAATATGTTGTGGTATATCCGCGTAGTTATTAGAATATTCTGTGGTATATCCGCGTAGTTATGAGAATATGTTGTGGTATATCCGCGTAGTTAATGGAATAATTATGTTGTGGTATATCCGCGTAGTTAAGGGAATATGTTGTGGTATATCCACGTAGTTATGAGAACATGTTGTGGTATATCCGCGTAGTTATGAGAATATGTTGTGGTATATCCGCGTAGTTAATAGAATATGTTGTGGTATATCCGCGTAGTTATGAGAATATGTTGTGGTATATGCCACCATACAAGTCTGATCAGAAAGAAAATGTACGTGTTATAAATGGTTAGGGATAGATGCAGTAATCCCACAAAACAGGTGGTAGTACACTAACGCTGAAAATTAGAATACTCTTCAATTGAAGATCCAACTTTAATACTAACCCTAATGTCCATATTACTGCCAATTGTTTCAAGATTACTGCCCATTGTATATTTCGTTGACCGCCTCTAGATATCGTTAACGGTGTGAGCGGTAAGAATAAACCAATGATCTGGTCCGAATAAGCTCAGTCCGAATCAGTCGTTGAACCACCAGTAGAAGGTATTGCAATGTATATATACAAACAAATAATTACCCAACTAACTATCCAATGTTCTTCAAAGTCGCCACCGCATAAATGCATTTGGGGACTAGTATAATTACCTATTAATAAATTGTCCCATTGGCGATTTAAGTTGAGTACAAACGGCGTATTTTTACTAAGGGACATAAGTGATAATATTTTAGTGTGGAAATGTATCCAACTCTTCCGGGTCTATTCTCCGTACC
Organism: Archivesica marissinica; assembly: GCA_014843695.1. NCBI lineage: Eukaryota > Metazoa > Mollusca > Bivalvia > Venerida > Vesicomyidae > Archivesica > Archivesica marissinica. Next base: position 20 of record JABXNX010002152.1, on the reverse strand, counting down.
GTACCGTCCAAATAGTATTC
>JABXNX010002151.1:0-10005 GCA_014843695.1 Archivesica marissinica | reverse complement strand
GTTTGGTTACCGAGCTAGCTTAATTAGTTTGGTTACCGAGCTAGCTTAATTAGTTTGGTTACCGAGCTAGTTTAATTAGTTTGGTTACCGAGCTAGTTTAATTAGTTTGGTTACCGAGTTAGTTTAATTAGTTTGGTTACCGAGCTAGTTTAATTAGTTTGGTTACCGAGCTAGTTTAATTAGTTTGGTTACCGAGCTAGTTTAATTAGTTTGGTTACCGAGCTAGTTTAATTAGTTTGGTTACCGAGCTAGTTTAATTAGTTTGGTTACCGAGCTAGTTTAATTAGTTTGGTTACCGAGCTAGTTTAATTAGTTTGGTTACCGAGCTAGTTTAATTAGTTTGGTTACCGTGCTAGTTTAATTAGTTTGGTTACCGAGCTAGTTTCAGTAAGAATAACCGAGCTAGCTTAATTAGTTTGGTTACCGAGCTAGTTTCAGTGTGTAAGAATAACCGAGCTAGCTTAATTAGTTTGGTTACCGAGCTAGTTTAATTAGTTTGGTTACCGAGCTAGTTTAATTAGTTTGGTTTCCGAGCTAGTTTAATTAGTTTGGTTACCGAGCTAGTTTGGTTACCGAGCTAGCTTAATTAGTTTGGTTACCGAGCTAGTTTAATTAGTTTGGTTACCGAGCTAGTTTAATTAGTGTGGTTACCTAGCTAGTTTAATTAGTTTGGTTACCGAGCTAGTTTAATTAGTTTGGTTATCGAGCTAGTTTAATTAGTTTGGTTACCGAGCTAGTTTAATTAGTTTGGTTACCGAGCTAGTTTGGTTACCGAGCTAGTTTAAATAGTTTGGTTACCGAGCTAGTTTAATTAGTTTGGTTATCGAGCTAGTTTAATTAGTTTGGTTACCGAGCTAGTTTAATTAGTTTGGTTACCGAGCTAGTTTGGTTACCGATCTAGTTTAATTAGTTTGGTTACCTAGCTAGCTTAATTAGTTTGGTTACCGAGCTAGTTTAATTAGTTTGGTTACCGAGCTAGTTTAATTAGTTTGGTTACCGAGCTATTTTAATTAGTTTGGTTACCGAGCTAGTTTAATTAGTTTGGTTACCGAGCTAGTTTAATTAGTTTGGTTACCGAGCTAGTTTAATTAGTTTGGTTACCGAGCTAGTTTGGTTACCGAGCTAGTTTAATTAGTTTGGTTACCGAGCTAGCTTAATTAGTTTGGTTACCGAGCTAGTTTAATTAGTTTGGTTACCGAGCTAGTTTAATTAGTTTGGTTACCGAGCTAGTTTAATTAGTTTGGTTACCGAGCTAGTTTAATTAGTTTGGTTACCGAGCTAGTTTAATTAGTTTGGTTACCGAGCTAGTTTAATTAGTTTGGTTACCGAGCTAGTTTAATTAGTTTGGTTACCGAGCTAGTTTAATTAGTTTGGTTACCGAGCTAGTTTAATTAGTTTGGTTACCGAGCTAGTTTAATTAGTTTGGTTACCGAGCTAGTTTAATTAGTTTGGTTACCGAGCTAGTTTGGTTACCGAGCTAGTTTAATTAGTTTGGTTACCGAGCTAGTTTAATTAGTTTGGTTACCGAGCTAGTTTAATTAGTTTGGTTACCGAGCTAGTTTAATTAGTTTGGTTACCGAGCTAGTTTAATTAGTTTGGTTACCGAGCTAGTTTAATTAGTTTGGTTACCGAGCTAGTTTAATTAGTTTGGTTACCGAGCTAGTTTAATTAGTTTGGTTACCGAGCTAGTTTAATTAGTTTGGTTACCGAGCTAGTTTAATTAGTTTGGTTACCGAGCTAGTTTAATTAGTTTGGTTACCGAGCTAGTTTAATTAGTTTGGTTACCGAGCTAGTTTCAGTAAGAATAACCGAGCTAGCTTAATTAGTTTGGTTACCGAGCTAGTTTCAGTAAGAATAACCGAGCTAGCTTAATTAGTTTGGTTACCGAGCTAGTTTAATTAGTTTGGTTACCGAGCTAGTTTAATTAGTTTGGTTACCGAGCTAGTTTAATTAGTTTGGTTACCGAGCTAGTTTAATTAGTTTGGTTACCGAGCTAGTTTGGTTACCGAGCTAGTTTAATTAGTTTGGTTACCGAGCTAGTTTAATTAGTTTGGTTACCGAGCTAGTTTAATTAGTTTGGTTACCGAGCTAGTTTGGTTACCGAGCTAGTTTAATTAGTTTGGTTACCGAGCTAGTTTAATTAGTTTGGTTACCGAGCTAGTTTAATTAGTTTGGTTACCGAGCTAGTTTAATTAGTTTGGTTACCGAGCTAGTTTAATTAGTTTGGTTACCGAGCTAGTTTAATTAGTTTGGTTACCGAGCTAGTTTAATTAGTTTGGTTACCGAGCTAGTTTAATTAGTTTGGTTACCGAGCTAGTTTAATTAGTTTGGTTACCGAGCTAGTTTAATTAGTTTGGTTACCGAGCTAGTTTAATTAGTTTGGTTACCGAGCTAGTTTAATTAGTTTGGTTACCGAGCTAGTTTAATTAGTTTGGTTACCGAGCTAGTTTAATTAGTTTGGTTACCGAGCTAGTTTAATTAGTTTGGTTACCGAGCTAGTTTAATTCGTTTGGTTACCGTGCTAGTTTAATTAGTTTGGTTACCGAGCTAGTTTCAGTAAGAATAACCGAGCTAGCTTAATTAGTTTGGTTACCGAGCTAGTTTCAGTAAGAATAACCGAGCTAGCTTAATTAGTTTGGTTACCGAGCTAGTTTAATTAGTTTGGTTACCGAGCTAGTTTAATTAGTTTGGTTACCGAGCTAGTTTAATTAGTTTGGTTACCGAGCTAGTTTAATTAGTTTGGTTACCGAGCTAGTTTGGTTACCGAGCTAGCTTAATTAGTTTGGTTACCGAGCTAGTTTAATTAGTTTGGTTACCGAGCTAGTTTAATTAGTTTGGTTACCGAGCTAGTTTAATTAGTTTGGTTACCGAGCTAGTTTAATTAGTTTGGTTACCGAGCTAGTTTAATTAGTTTGGTTACCGAGCTAGTTTAATTAGTTTGGTTACCGAGCTAGTTTGGTTACCGAGCTAGTTTAATTAGTTTGGTTACCGAGCTAGTTTAATTAGTTTGGTTACCGAGCTAGTTTAATTAGTTTGGTTACCGAGCTAGTTTAATTAGTTTGGTTACCGAGCTAGTTTAATTAGTTTGGTTACCGAGCTAGTTTAATTAGTTTGGTTACCGAGCTAGTTTAATTAGTTTGGTTACCGAGCTAGTTTAATTAGTTTGGTTACCGAGCTAGTTTAATTAGTTTGGTTACCGAGCTAGTTTAATTAGTTTGGTTACCGAGCTAGTTTAATTAGTTTGGTTACCGAGCTAGTTTAATTAGTTTGGTTACCGAGCTAGTTTGGTTACCGAGCTAGTTTAATTAGTTTGGTTACCGAGCTAGTTTAATTAGTTTGGTTACCGAGCTAGTTTGGTTACCGAGCTAGTTTAATTAGTTTGGTTACCGAGCTAGCTTAATTAGTTTGGTTACCGAGCTAGTTTAATTAGTTTGGTTACCGAGCTAGTTTAATTAGTTTGGTTACCGAGCTAGTTTAATTAGTTTGGTTACCGAGCTAGTTTAATTAGGTTGGTTACCGAGCTAGTTTAATTAGTTTGGTTACCGAGCTAGTTTAATTAGTTTGGTTACCGAGCTAGTTTAATTAGTTTGGTTACCGAGCTAGTTTAATTAGTTTGGTTACCGAGCTAGTTTAATTAGTTTGGTTACCGAGCTAGTTTAATTAGTTTGGTTACCGAGCTAGTTTAATTAGTTTGGTTACCGAGCTAGTTTAATTAGTTTGGTTACCGAGCTAGTTTAATTAGTTTGGTTACCGAGCTAGTTTGGTTACCGAGCTAGTTAATTAGTTTGGTTACCGAGCTAGTTTAATTAGTTTGGTTACCGAGCTAGTTTAATTAGTTTGGTTACCGAGCTAGTTTGGTTACCGAGCTAGTTTAATTAGTTTGGTTACCGAGCTAGTTTAATTAGTTTGGTTACCGAGCTAGTTTAATTAGTTTGGTTACCGAGCTAGTTTGGTTACCGAGCTAGTTTAATTAGTTTGGTTACCGAGCTAGCTTAATTAGTTTGGTTACCGAGCTAGTTTAATTAGTTTGGTTACCGAGCTAGTTTAATTAGTTTGGTTACCGAGCTAGTTTAATTAGTTTGGTTACCGAGCTAGTTTAATTAGTTTGGTTACCGAGCTAGTTTAATTAGTTTGGTTACCGAGCTAGTTTAATTAGTTTGGTTACCGAGCTAGTTTAATTAGTTTGGTTACCGAGCTAGTTTAATTAGTTTGGTTACCGAGCTAGCTTAATTAGTTTGGTTACCGAGCTAGTTTAATTAGTTTGGTTACCGAGCTAGTTTAATTAGTTTGGTTACCGAGCTAGTTTGGTTACCGAGCTAGTTTAATTAGTTTGGTTACCGAGCTAGTTTAATTAGTTTGGTTACCGAGCTAGTTTGGTTACCGAGCTAGTTTAATTTGTTTGGTTACCGAGCTAGCTTAATTAGTTTGGTTACCGAGCTAGTTTAATTAGTTTGGTTACCGAGCTAGTTTAATTAGTTTGGTTACCGAGCTAGTTTAATTAGTTTGGTTACCGAGCTAGTTTAATTAGTTTGGTTACCGAGCTAGTTTAATTAGTTTGGTTACCGAGCTAGTTTAATTAGTTTGGTTACCGAGCTAGTTTAATTAGTTTGGTTACCGAGCTAGTTTAATTAGTTTGGTTACCGAGCTAGTTTAATTAGGTTGGTTACCGAGCTAGTTTAATTAGTTTGGTTACCGAGCTAGCTTAATTAGTTTGGTTACCGAGCTAGTTTAATTAGTTTGGTTACCGAGCTAGCTTAATTAGTTTGGTTACCGAGCTAGTTTAATTAGTTTGGTTATCGAGCTAGTTTAATTAGTTTGGTTACCGAGCTAGTTTCAGTAATAATAACCGAGCTAGCTTAATTAGTTTGGTTACCGAGCTAGTTTCAGTAAGAATAACCGAGCTAGCTTAATTAGTTGGTTACCGAGCTAGTTTAATTAGTTTGGTTACCGAGCTAGTTTAATTAGTTTGGTTACCGAGCTAGTTTAATTAGTTTGGTTACCGAGCTAGTTTAATTAGTTTGGTTACCGAGCTAGTTTGGTTACCGAGCTAGTTTAATTAGTTTGGTTACCGAGCTAGTTTAATTAGTTTGGTTACCGAGCTAGTTTAATTAGTTTGGTTACCGAGCTAGTTTAATTAGTTTGGTTACCGAGCTAGTTTAATTAGTTTGGTTACCGAGCTAGTTTAATTAGTTTGGTTACCGAGCTAGTTTAATTAGTTTGGTTATCGAGCTAGTTTAATTAGTTTGGTTACCGAGCTAGTTTAATTAGTTTGGTTACCGAGCTAGTTTAATTAGTTTGGTTACCGAGCTAGTTTAATTAGTTTGGTTATCGAGCTAGTTTCAGTAAGAATTGCGTTTATTTTGTCCGTTCTCCATTGAGTGTGCATGTTATGCTTAGTTTATCATCAGTCAGTATTTCGTTGTACATTTTTGTTAAAGCGACACTACATCGATGAAAACGCAAACTTATACAGAATGTAATTTCAACTAATAAACAAGTGTCGTATACGCGGTTTATTGACATAACAAAATAATGTAAACAGGGTCGAAATACATGCGTAATACAACCTGTATATCCCGAATATCGAGATTTATGGTACACATTTACCGTTATATCTCACATTTGTGCCTATGCATATTTATTTGTGGACTAATCTTAGTTAAATTATCTCTGAACGACAGTATCTCGCGTTTAGTATTGACTCCAATGACAAACAAACGTCATTTCAGGAACATGGATGACCGTTATATGAAATCCTACTCTCACATTTGAAAGTTTGTAGACCTCAAACACACTGTTTATGGATTCGATGTTAGTGTTCGAATGTATTCAGAAGAATTTGTAGTAGCAATGCATTTATACGTAAAAAAATGCATTTTATTTGCTTTTTGCGATGTAATATCGCTTTAAATGTGTAGAACACTGTTTATTGATTCAATGTTAGTGTTCGAATATATTCGGAAGAATTTGTAGTAGCAATGCATTTATACGTGAAAAATGCATTTTATTTGCTTTTTGCGATGTAATGTCGCTTTAAGTGTGTATAACACTGTTTATTGATTCAATGTTAGTGTTCGAATGTATTCAGAAGAATTTGTAGTAGCAATGCATTTATACGTGAAAAAATGCATTTTATTTGCATTTTGCGATGTAATGTCGCTTTAATACTAAATTGTTAAATTTTCATCTCAGGTGAGTGATCCAAGACCTTAATGGTCCTCTTGTTATTTATTCAAATGGAAAAATAATAGATTTCATATGCAAATTTATCTATCCTAGTGCTAGCAAACACAATCATTTACAAATTTATCTATCATAGTGCTAGCAAACACAATCATTTACAAAGTTATTGATGATTCGGTAAGTAAATGTCATCAAAGGGAGACGATTTACAAAAGATAGGTACGATATGGTGATATTGTTTGTTTCTATTGTCATGTAAATTACCCTGTACGCCTATGTGGAAATAACAAATATGATGTTATACAAATTCCTAATCATTTGCATAGAATTCAATTCCAAAGATTAGAATAACTGAATAGGCAGGGCAGACTATTAACCTTTTCAACACTACAGGCCTCTAAATAGACTTACAACAAGTGTAGATCCAGATGAGCCGGCTCGTGACGAGTCGTCTCATCAGGATCTGCACTTTTTTGCCAGTAATAATTATTACTATTATTAGATAAAATTACACATTTTGATAAATGAACTGGTCCAAAGATAATGTTCTTATTAATTTATTGGTCTAAAAATATCATGCACCAGTCCGTCAGTTACTTGGGGTTGAATGCACCAGTCCATGTCAGTTACTTGGGGTTGAATGGGTTAATATCATGCACCAGTCCATGTCAGTTACGTGGGGTTGAATGGGTTAATATCATGCACCAGTCCATGTCAGTTACTTGGGGTTGAATGGGTTAATATCATGCACCAGTCCGTGTCAGTTACTTGGTGTTGAATGGGTTAATATCATGCACCAGTCCATGTCAGTTACTTGGGGTTGAATGGGTTAATATCATGCACCAGTCCGTGTCAGTTACTTGGGGTTGAATGGGTTAATATCATGCACCAGTTCATGTCAGTTACTTGGGGTTGAATGGGTTAATATAATGCACCAGTCCGTGTCAGTTACTTGGGGTTGAATGGGTTAATATCATGCACCAGTCCATGTCAGTTACTTGGGGTTGAATGGGTTAATATCATGCACCAGTCCATGTCAGTTACTTAGGGTTGAATGGGTTAATATCATGCACCAGTCCGTGTCAGTTACTTGGGGTTGAATGGGTTAATATCATGCACCAGTCCATGTCAGTTACTTGGGGTTGAATGGGTTAATATCATGCATCAGTCTATGTCAGTTACTTGGGGTTGAATGGGTTAATATCATGCACCAGTCTATGTCAGTTACTTGGGGTTGAATGGATTAATAGCATGCACCAGTCTATGTCAGTTACTTGGGGTTGAATGGGTTAATAGCATGCACCAGTCCATGTCAGTTACTTGGGGTTGAATAGGTTAATGTAGAAAAATATGCATGTTTATACTTCTTACACATTGGCAATCTGTTATTTTTTTGTCATTTATGTTTTGCTTAATAAATTTGGTTCTACCAACAAAAACAAAAAAGACTTGAATACCACTGTAACTTATTAATACTGATGGTCACTGATTCGCGCCCCGCTTAGGCCGTGTCTCCTTTATATGTAGAAGTTGGCAGTTTCTTAAGGAGGTTGGTTAACCGCTGGAGCATGCCCAGGGAAGGTGTTGTTAAGTAAACTATTCGTCGCTCAAATGGGCAACCGGTAGCAACGTTAAATAAACTTATAAAACAAAACAAAAAAACAATCAAATAATAAAAAACACTAGGCCGAGAATGATGATTGGCTTGTGGGGTTAAAGTGTGTGTCTTACGTTTATTTATCGTCGCTACCGGTTGCCCATATGAGCGACGCCTCCTGAAGAGATTAGTCATTTTATATTTTTGGAGGATAGTGCAATGATACAGACAGAGACCCATTACAGAGCCTCCTCTGGTTCTTTTACGTGCACGGTATACAGCACCGACACGAGACCTCGGTTTAAATTCCCGTCTGAATTTTATTAGGGTGAGACGGGGGATCAGACGAGGGATCGAACCTCCAGCTGTTACTCTGGTAATGTGATAAACAGGATCTTACATGTGCACTCGTCAAAGGGCTCGCTAAATAGCAACATTTCGAAACTCGTTTCATAAAATATTGTATGAAATCAGTATACTTAAGCAAGTTCATATATTTCTTTCAACACCCAACACGTTGAACACGTATTAGTGTAGTGGTCAAGGGGTACTTTTTGGTCGGGTACCCCTCCCCATGGTAGAACAAGACACAACCTATTTTTTCTTGAAGAGGGTGGTCTGGGGAGTAGGAAAAGGATGGTTGTGAATCTGAGATCATTGTAGGTCATTATGAAAATCTCATTTATATATGTGTAGATGAGGACTCCGAGAATAAATTTGATGATATATGTTTTTTCCAAGTATATCAGTTAATATTCAAGCTATATGCACACATTATATATCAAAATGTGCAGGATGACAATACACACTCACTACAATTGCATTTAATCAGAAAATATATCTCATACTTGGCATAAAAGCCAAAATAATGCAATTTATTGCTGAAAATCGACTACAGATTCACTGAATTACCGACCTTAATGACTACATAACTTTACACATACCAGCTCCATGTTGATAAATATTATACCTAAATGTATCCTGTACATATATGTATTCAATAGAAGGTTCCAAAGTGTAATATAGCTCCTGCTGAGAATTGTATTATCAAAAACATAGCACTTTACCGAAATATCCAAAATACCTTAAATTCGCGTATTCCACGAAATATCATGTTTTCATTAGTTTACACCATGCTGCATTGGCAATATACTTTTGTTATATTTAGATACATATATCAGCACATTCACAATATGGTGAACTAGCATTTATAACTACCCCAGAAATACATGCACAGAACAGTTACTCAGAGTTTTCTTCTAAAAACATCCCCCCCGCCTAGTACGTAACGCGATTCATTTCAGGTAGCTCTGATGAATGTCAACCATGGATTTGGAGGAACCATCTGTAAAACGTCGCAAAGTGAATGTGGATTATTGCATTATATGCTTCAAAATATTGAACCATAAAAAGGAGCAGGTGGTAAAGAACCTAACTTCTGAGAGTTTGAATGTTATTCTCGCGGCTAGTGAATTGAGAAAAGACAATGTATTCGAAGCACTGCCGCCTTTGAAAGAAGACATATTAAGTTTGAAACTAAAGGTTGCATTCCATAAATAAACAACCATCCAGTGCATGTGCAACGTCTTCAAGGCTCAGCAGAACTGAAACAGGCGGGTTTGATATCAGGAATGAATGTTTTATATGTGGAAAACCAAACACTGCAAGAGACAAACTTACATCAGTTATCACGGGTACTGGCCATAGCACCAGAGACAAAGTTCTTCATGCAGCCAACGAGAGACAAGACAACCAGATTCAGATGCGAATGCTCTCGTATCCAGATCTTTTTGCATATGATGCCAAATATCACCGATTTTGCTATTCCCATTATATATCAGAACGGAACATAGCTTCTGCACGGCGTAAATCAGGAGATTCAGCACCAACAAATATGCATGATGAGGCATTCAATGAACTGACAACACATTTGAATCTAACTGTATTCTCCAAACAAAAAACAGTGACAACCCTCGCCAAATTGAGAGAACAGTTTGTCAGCTCGTTAGTTGTACTGGGTGTACGTAATGCAAAGCAATACACAACATGGAAGTTGAAGGAACGTTTGACAAAACATTATGGTGATAAGTTGGTGAGTGTTACATTTAATGGTTGCACTGACATAATATGTTCTGCATCCGTGACCTTAGGCGACGCACTAAAGAAGGCAACCGTTCTGCAGGACATGAACAATGACACTACATATGAGGAACTTGCTACTGTAC
>JABXNX010002150.1:0-10005 GCA_014843695.1 Archivesica marissinica | reverse complement strand
TCTTCTATTGGTTCCCCAAATAAATGCATGAATTACGTTATCTTCTATTGGTTCCCCAAATAAATGCATGAATTACCTTATCTTCTATTGGTTCCCAAATAAATGCATGAATTACCTTATCTTCTATTGGTTTCCCAAATTAATGCATGAATTACCTTATCTTCTATTGGTTGCCCGAATAAATGCATGAATTACCGTATCTTCTATTAGTTCCCCAAACCAATGCATGAATTACCTTATCTTCTATTGGTTCCCCAAACCAATGCATGAATTACCTAATCTTCTATTGGTTCCCCAAATCGATGCATGAATTACCTTATCTTCTATTGGCTCCCCAAATTGATGCATGAATTACCGTATCTTCTATTGGCTCCCCAAATTATGCATGAATTACCTTATCTTCTATTGGTTGCCCAAACCAATGCATGAATTACCTTATCTTCTATTGGTTCCCCAAATTAATGCATGAATTACCTTATCTTCTATTGGCTCCCCAAATTAATGCATGAATTACCTTATCTTCTATTGGTTGCCCAAACCAATGCATGAATTACCTTATCTTCTATTGGTTGCCCGAATAAATGCATGAATTACCTTATCTTCTATTGGTTGCCCAAATAAATGCATGAATTACCTTATCTTCTATTGGTTCCCCAAACCAATGCATGAATTACCTTATCTTCTATTGGTTCCCCAAATAAATGCATGAATTACCTTATCTTCTATTGGTTGCCCAAATAAATGCATGAATTACCTTATCTTCTATTGGTTGCCCGAATAAATGCATGAATTACCTTATCTTCTATTGGTTCCCCAAACCAATGCATGAGTTACCTTATCTTCTATTGGTTCCCCAAATAAATGCATGAATTACGTTATCTTCTATTGGTTCCCCAAATAAATGCATGAATTACGTTATCTTCTATTGGTTCCCCAAATAAATGCATGAATTACCTTATCTTCTATTGGTTCCCCAAACCAATGCATGAATTACCTTATCTTCTATTGGTTGCCCGAATAAATGCATGAGTTACCTTATCTTCTATTGGTTCCCCAAACCAATGCATGAATTACGTTATCTTCTATTAGTTGCCCGAATAAATGCATGAGTTACCTTATCTTCTATTGGTTGCCCAAATAAATGCATGAATTACCTTATCTTCTATTGGTTCCCCAAACCAATGCATGAATTACGTTATCTTCTATTGGTTCCCCAAATAAATGCATGAATTACCTTATCTTCTATTGGTTGCCCAAATAAATGCATGAGTTACCTTATCTTCTATTGGTTGCCCAAATAAATGCATGAATGACCTTATCTTCTATTGGTTCCCCAAACCAATGCATGAGTTACCTTATCTTCTATTGGTTTCCCAAATTAATGCATGAATTACCTTATCTTCTATTGGTTGCCCGAATAAATGCATGAATTACCGTATCTTCTATTAGTTCCCCAAACCAATGCATGAATTACCGTATCTTCTATTGGTTCCCCAAACCAATGCATGAATTACCTAATCTTCTATTGGTTCCCCAAATCGATGCATGAATTACCTTATCTTCTATTGGCTCCCCAAATTGATGCCTGAATTACCTTATCTTCTATTGGTTGCCCAAATTAATGCATGAATTACCGTATCTTCTATTGGTTCCCCAAATTAATGCATGAATTACCGTATCTTCTATTGGCTCCCCAAATTGATGCATGAATTACCTTATCTTCTATTGGTTGCCCAAACCAATGCATGAATTACCTTATCTTCTATTGGTTCCCCAAATAAATGCATGAATTACCTTATCTTCTATTGGTTGCCCAAATTGATGCATGAATTACCTTATCTTCTATTGGCTCCCCAAATTAATGCATGCATGAATTACCTTATCTTCTATTGGTTGCCCAAACCAATGCATGAATTACCATATCTTCTATTGGCTCCCCAAATTAATGCATGAATTACCATATCTTCTATTGGTTGCCCAAACCAATGCATGAATTACCTTATCTTCTATTGGTTGCCCAAATTAATGCATGAATTACCTTATCTTCTATTGGTTGCCCAAATAAATGCATGAGTTACCTTATCTTCTATTGGTTGCCCGAATAAATGCATGAATTACCTATCTTCTATTGGTTCCCCAAACCAATGCATGAGTTACCTTATCTTCTATTGGTTCCCCAAATAAATGCATGAATTACGTTATCTTCTATTGGTTCCCCAAATAAATGCATGAATTACATTATCTTCTATTGGTTCCCCAAATAAATGCATGAATTACCTTATCTTCTATTGGTTCACAAATAAATGCATGAATTACCTTATCTTCTATTGGTTGCCCAAATAAATGCATGAATTACCTTATCTTCTATTGGTTCCCCAAACCAATGCATGAATTACCGTATCTTCTATTGGTTCCCCAAACCAATGCATGAATTACCTAATCTTCTATTGGTTCCCCAAATCGATGCATGAATTACCTTATTTTCTATTGGCTCCCCAAATTGATGCCTGAATTACCTTATCTTCTATTGGTTGCCCAAATTAATGCATGAATTACCTTATCTTCTATTGGTTCACAAATAAATGCATGAATTACCTTATCTTCTATTGGTTTCCCAAATTAATGCATGAATTACCTTATCTTCTATTGGTTGCCCGAATAAATGCATGAATTACCGTATCTTCTATTAGTTCCCCAAACCAATGCATGAATTACCGTATCTTCTATTGGTTCCCCAAACCAATGCATGAATTACCTAATCTTCTATTGGTTCCCCAAATCGATGCATGAATTACCTTATCTTCTATTGGCTCCCCAAATTGATGCCTGAATTACCTTATCTTCTATTGGTTGCCCAAATTAATGCATGAATTACCTTATCTTCTATTGGTTCCCCAAATTAATGCATGAATTACCGTATCTTCTATTGGCTCCCCAAATTGATGCATGAATTACCTTATCTTCTATTGGTTGCCCAAACCAATGCATGAATTACCTTATCTTCTATTGGTTGCCCAAATTGATGCATGAATTACCTTATCTTCTATTGGCTCCCCAAATTAATGCATGCATGAATTACCTTATCTTCTATTGGTTGCCCAAACCAATGCATGAATTACCATATCTTCTATTGGTTGCCCAAACCAATGCATGAATTACCATATCTTCTATTGGCTCCCCAAATTAATGCATGAATTACCATATCTTCTATTGGTTGCCCAAACCAATGCATGAATTACCTTATCTTCTATTGGTTGCCCAAATTAATGCATGAATTACCTTATCTTCTATTGGTTGCCCAAATAATGCATGAGTTACCTTATCTTCTATTGGTTGCCCGAATAAATGCATGAATTACCTATCTTCTATTGGTTCCCCAACCAATGCATGAGTTACCTTATCTTCTATTGGTTCCCCAAATAAATGCATGAATTACGTTATCTTCTATTGGTTCCCCAAATAAATGCATAAATTACATTATCTTCTATTGGTTCCCCAAATAAATGCATGAATTACCTTATCTTCTATTGGTTCACAAATAAATGCATGAATTACCTTATCTTCTATTGGTTTCCCAAATTAATGCATGAATTACCTTATCTTCTATTGGTTGCCCGAATAAATGCATGAATTACCGTATCTTCTATTAGTTCCCCAAACCAATGCATGAATTACCTAATCTTCTATTGGTTCCCCAAACCAATGCATGAATTACCTAATCTTCTATTGGTTACCCAAATCGATGCATGAATTACCTTATCTTCTATTGGCTCCCCAAATTGATGCATGAATTACCGTATCTTCTATTGGTTCCCCAAATTAATGCATGAATTACCGTATCTTCTATTGGCTCCCCAAATCGATGCATGAATTACCTTATCTTCTATTGGCTCCCCAAATTGATGCATGAATTACCTTATCTTCTATTGGTTGCCCAAACCAATGCATGAATTACGTTATCTTCTATTAGTTGCCCGAATAAATGCATGAGTTACCTTATCTTCTATTGGTTGCCCAAATAAATGCATGAATTACCTTATCTTCTATTGGTTCCCCAAACCAATGCATGAATTACGTTATCTTCTATTGGTTCCCCAAATAAATGCATGAATTACCTTATCTTCTATTGGTTGCCCAAATAAATGCATGAGTTACCTTATCTTCTATTGGTTGCCCAAATAAATGCATGAATTACCTTATCTTCTATTGGTTCCCCAAACCAATGCATGAATTACCTTATCTTCTATTGGTTCCCCAAATAAATGCATGAATTACGTTATCTTCTATTGGTTCCCCAAATAAATGCATGAATTACCTTATCTTCTATTGGTTCCCCAAATAAATGCATGAATTACCTTATCTTCTATTGGTTTCCCAAATTAATGCATGAATTACCTTATCTTCTATTGGTTGCCCGAATAAATGCATGAATTACCGTATCTTCTATTAGTTCCCCAAACCAATGCATGAATTACCGTATCTTCTATTGGTTCCCCAAACCAATGCATGAATTACCTAATCTTCTATTGGTTCCCCAAATCGATGCATGAATTACCTTATCTTCTATTGGCTCCCCAAATTGATGCCTGAATTACCTTATCTTCTATTGGTTCCCCAAATTAATGCATGAATTACCGTATCTTCTATTGGTTCCCCAAATTGATGCATGAATTACCTTATCTTCTATTGGTTGCCCAAATCAATGCATGAATTACCTTATCTTCTATTGGTTCCCCAAATAAATGCATGAATTACCTTATCTTCTATTGGTTGCCCAAATTGATGCATGAATTACCTTATCTTCTATTGGCTCCCCAAATTAATGCATGCATGAATTACCTTATCTTCTATTGGTTGCCCAAACCAATGCATGAATTACCATATCTTCTATTGGTTGCCCAAACCAATGCATGAATTACCATATCTTCTATTGGCTCCCCAAATTAATGCATGAATTACCATATCTTCTATTGGTTGCCCAAACCAATGCATGAATTACCTTATCTTCTATTGGTTGCCCAAATTAATGCATGAATTACCTTATCTTCTATTGGTCCAAATAATGCATGAATTACCTTATCTTCTATTGGTTGCCCAAATAAATGCATGAGTTACCTTATCTTCTATTGGTTGCCCGAATAAATGCATGAATTACCTATCTTCTATTGGTTCCCCAAACCAATGCATGAGTTACCTTATCTTCTATTGGTTCCCCAAATAAATGCATGAATTACGTTATCTTCTATTGGTTCCCCAAATAAATGCATGAATTACATTATCTTCTATTGGTTCCCCAAATAAATGCATGAATTACCTTATCTTCTATTGGTTCACAAATAAATGCATGAATTACCTTATCTTCTATTGGTTTCCCAAATTAATGCATGAATTACCTTATCTTCTATTGGTTGCCCGAATAAATGCATGAATTACCGTATCTTCTATTAGTTCCCCAAACCAATGCATGAATTACCTTATCTTCTATTGGTTCCCCAAACCAATGCATGAATTACCTAATCTTCTATTGGTTACCCAAATCGATGCATGAATTACCTTATCTTCTATTGGCTCCCCAAATTGATGCATGAATTACCGTATCTTCTATTGGTTCCCCAAATTAATGCATGAATTACCGTATCTTCTATTGGTTCCCCAAATCGATGCATGAATTACCTTATCTTCTATTGGCTCCCCAAATTGATGCATGAATTACCTTATCTTCTATTGGTTGCCCAAACCAATGCATGAATTACCTTATCTTCTATTGGTTGCCCAAATAAATGCATGAGTTACCTTATCTTCTATTGGTTGCCCAAATAAATGCATGAATTACCTTATCTTCTATTGGTTCCCCAAACCAATGCATGAATTACGTTATCTTCTATTGGTTCCCCAAATAAATGCATGAATTACCGTATCTTCTATTGGTTGCCCGAATAAATGCATGAGTTACCTTATCTTCTATTGGTTCCCCAAACCAATGCATGAATTACGTTATCTTCTATTGGTTGCCCGAATAAATGCATGAGTTACCTTATCTTCTATTGGTTGCCCAAATAAATGCATGAATTACCTTATCTTCTATTGGTTCCCCAAACCAATGCATGAATTACGTTATCTTCTATTGGTTCCCCAAATAAATGCATGAATTACCTTATCTTCTATTGGTTGCCCAAATAAATGCATGAATTACCTTATCTTCTATTGGTTGCCCGAATAAATGCATGAATGACCTTATCTTCTATTGGTTCCCCAAACCAATGCATGAATTACCTTATCTTCTATTGTTTCCCAAATTAATGCATGAATTACCTTATCTTCTATTGGTTGCCCGAATAAATGCATGAATTACCGTATCTTCTATTAGTTCCCCAAACCAATGCATGAATTACCTTATCTTCTATTGGTTCCCCAAACCAATGCATGAATTACCTAATCTTCTATTGGTTCCCCAAATCGATGCATGAATTACCTTATCTTCTATTGGCTCCCCAAATTGATGCCTGAATTACCTTATCTTCTATTGGTTGCCCAAATTAATGCATGAATTACCTTATCTTCTATTGGTTCCCCAAATTAATGCATGAATTACCGTATCTTCTATTGGCTCCCCAAATTGATGCATGAATTACCTTATCTTCTATTGGTTGCCCAAACCAATGCATGAATTACCTTATCTTCTATTGGTTCCCCAAATAAATGCATGAATTACCTTATCTTCTATTGGTTGCCCAAATTGATGCATGAATTACCTTATCTTCTATTGGCTCCCCAAATTAATGCATGCATGAATTACCTTATCTTCTATTGGTTGCCCAAACCAATGCATGAATTACCATATCTTCTATTGGCTCCCCAAATTAATGCATGAATTACCATATCTTCTATTGGTTGCCCAAACCAATGCATGAATTACCTTATCTTCTATTGGTTGCCCAAATTAATGCATGAATTACCTTATCTTCTATTGGTTCCCAAATAATGCATGAATTACCTTATCTTCTATTGGTTGCCCAAATAAATGCATGAGTTACCTTATCTTCTATTGGTTGCCCGAATAAATGCATGAATTACCTATCTTCTATTGGTTCCCCAAACCAATGCATGAGTTACCTTATCTTCTATTGGTTCCCCAAATAAATGCATGAATTACGTTATCTTCTATTGGTTCCCCAAATAAATGCATGAATTACATTATCTTCTATTGGTTCCCCAAATAAATGCATGAATTACCTTATCTTCTATTGGTTCACAAATAAATGCATGAATTACCTTATCTTCTATTGGTTTCCCAAATTAATGCATGAATTACCTTATCTTCTATTGGTTGCCCGAATAAATGCATGAATTACCGTATCTTCTATTAGTTCCCCAAACCAATGCATGAATTACCTTATCTTCTATTGGTTCCCCAAACCAATGCATGAATTACCTAATCTTCTATTGGTTCCCCAAATCGATGCATGAATTACCTTATCTTCTATTGGCTCCCCAAATTGATGCATGAATTACCTTATCTTCTATTGGTTCCCAAATTAATGCATGAATTACCGTATCTTCTATTGGTTCCCCAAACGATGCATGAATTACCTTATCTTCTATTGGCTCCCAAATTGATGCATGAATTACCTTATCTTCTATTGGTTGCCCAAACCAATGCATGAATTACCTTATCTTCTATTGGTTGCCCAAATAAATGCATGAATTACCTTATCTTCTATTGGTTGCCCAAATAAATGCATGAATTACCTTATCTTCTATTGGTTCCCCAAATAAATGCATGAATTACCTTATCTTCTATTGGTTCCCCAAATCAATGCATGAATTACCTTATCTTCTATTGGTTGCCCGAATAAATGCATGAATTACCTTATCTTCTATTGGTTCCCCAAACCAATGCATGAATTACGTTATCTTCTATTAGTTGCCCGAATAAATGCATGAGTTACCTTATCTTCTATTGGTTGCCCAAATAAATGCATGAATTACCTTATCTTCTATTGGTTCCCCAAACCAATGCATGAATTACGTTATCTTCTATTGGTTCCCCAAATAAATGCATGAATTACCTTATCTTCTATTGGTTGCCCAAATAAATGCATGAGTTACCTTATCTTCTATTGGTTGCCCAAATAAATGCATGAATTACCTTATCTTCTATTGGTTCCCCAAACCAATGCATGAATTACCTTATCTTCTATTGGTTCCCCAAATAAATGCATGAATTACCTTATCTTCTATTGGTTCCCCAAATAAATGCATGAATTACCTTATCTTCTATTGGTTCCCCAAATAAATGCATGAATTACCTTATCTTCTATTGGTTCCCCAAATCAATGCATGAATTACCTTATCTTCTATTGGTTCCCCAAATCAATGCATGAATTACCTTATCTTCTATTGGTTGCCCAAATTAATGCATGAATTACCTTATCTTCTATTGGTTCCCCAAATAAATGCATGAATTACCTTATCTTCTATTGGTTCCCCAAATAAATGCATGAATTACCTTATCTTCTATTGGTTCCCCAAATAAATGCATGAATTACCTTATCTTCTATTGGTTCCCCAAATAAATGCATGAATTACCTTATCTTCTATTGGTTCCCCAAACCAATGCATGAATTACCTTATCTTCTATTGGTTGCCCGAATAAATGCATGAATTACCTTATCTTCTATTGGTTCCCCAAACCAATGCATGAATTACGTTATCTTCTATTGGTTGCCCGAATAAATGCATGAGTTACCTTATCTTCTATTGGTTGCCCAAATAAATGCATGAATTACCTTATCTTCTATTGGTTCCCCAAACCAATGCATGAATTACGTTATCTTCTATTGGTTCCCCAAATAAATGCATGAATTACCTTATCTTCTATTGGTTGCCCAAATAAATGCATGAATTACCTTATCTTCTATTGGTTGCCCGAATAAATGCATGAATTACCTTATCTTCTATTGGTTCCCCAAACCAATGCATGAGTTACCTTATCTTCTATTGGTTTCCCAAATTAATGCATGAATTACCTTATCTTCTATTGGTTGCCCGAATAAATGCATGAATTACCGTATCTTCTATTAGTTCCCCAAACCAATGCATGAATTACCGTATCTTCTATTGGTTCCCCAAACCAATGCATGAATTACCTAATCTTCTATTGGTTCCCCAAATCGATGCATGAATTACCTTATCTTCTATTGGCTCCCCAAATTGATGCCTGAATTACCTTATCTTCTATTGGTTGCCCAAATTAATGCATGAATTACCTTATCTTCTATTGGTTCCCCAAATTAATGCATGAATTACCGTATCTTCTATTGGCTCCCCAAATTGATGCATGAATTACCTTATCTTCTATTGGTTGCCCAAACCAATGCATGAATTACCTTATCTTCTATTGGTTCCCCAAATAAATGCATGAATTACCTTATCTTCTATTGGTTGCCCAAATTGATGCATGAATTACCTTATCTTCTATTGGCTCCCCAAATTAATGCATGCATGAATTACCTTATCTTCTATTGGTTGCCCAAACCAATGCATGAATTACCATATCTTCTATTGGTTCCCCAAATTAATGCATGAATTACCTTATCTTCTATTGGTTGCCCAAACCAATGCATGAATTACCTTATCTTCTATTGGTTCCCCAAATTAATGCATGAATTACCTTATCTTCTATTGGTTGCCCAAACCAATGCATGAATTACCTTATCTTCTATTGGTTGCCCAAATTAATGCATGAATTACCTTATCTTCTATTGGTTGCCCAAATAAATGCATGAGTTACCTTATCTTCTATTGGTTGCCCGAATAAATGCATGAATTACCTATCTTCTATTGGTTCCCCAAACCAATGCATGAGTTACCTTATCTTCTATTGGTTCCCCAAATAAATGCATGAATTACGTTATCTTCTATTGGTTCCCCAAATAAATGCATGAATTACATTATCTTCTATTGGTTCCCCAAATAAATGCATGAATTACCTTATCTTCTATT
>JABXNX010002149.1:0-10008 GCA_014843695.1 Archivesica marissinica | reverse complement strand
GTCTATGATCATGTAGTTATATACGTCTATGATCATGTAGTTATATGTCTATGATCATGTAGTTATATGTCTATGATCATGTAGTTATATGCATCTATGATCATGTAGTTATATGCATCTATGATCATGTAGTTATATACGTCTATGATCATGTAGTTATATGTCTATGATCATGTAGTTATATGCATATATGATCATGTAGTTATATACGTCTATGATCATGTAGTTATATGCATCTATGATCATGTAGTTATATATGTCTATGATCATGTAGTTATATACGTCTATGATCATGTAGTTATACACGTCTATGATCATGTAGTTATATGTCTATGATCATGTAGTTATATGCATATATGATCATGTAGTTATATACGTCTATGATCATGTAGTTATATACGTCTATGATCATGTAGTTATATGTCTATGATCATGTAGTTATATGTCTATGATCATGTAGTTATATGCATCTATGATCATGTAGTTATATGCATCTATGATCATGTAGTTATATACGTCTATGATCATGTAGTTATATGTCTATGATCATGTAGTTATATGCATATATGATCATGTAGTTATATGCATCTATGATCATGTAGTTATATGCATCTATGATCATGTAGTTATATGCATATATGATCATGTAGTTATATGCATATATGATCATGTAGTTATACACGTCTATGATCATGTAGTTATATGCATATATGATCATGTAGTTATATGCATATATGATCATGTAGTTATATGCATCTATGATCATGTAGTTATATGCATCTATGATCATGTAGTTATATATGTCTATGATCATGTAGTTATATGCATATATGATCATGTAGTTATACACGTCTATGATCATGTAGTTATATGCATATATGATCATGTAGTTATATGCATATATGATCATGTAGTTATATGCATCTATGATCATGTAGTTATATGCATCTATGATCATGTAGTTATATATGTCTATGATCATGTAGTTATATGCATATATGATCATGTAGTTATATGCATCTATGATCATGTAGTTATATGCATCTATGATCATGTAGTTATATGCATATATGATCATGTAGTTATATACGTCTATGATCATGTAGTTATACGCGTCTATGATCATGTAGTTATATGCATCTATGATCATGTAGTTATATGCATCTATGATCATGTAGTTATATATGTCTATGATCATGTAGTTATATGCATATATGATCATGTAGTTATACACGTCTATGATCATGTAGTTATATGCATCTATGATCATGTAGTTATATATGTCTATGATCATGTAGTTATATGCATATATGATCATGTAGTTATATGCATATATGATCATGTAGTTATATGCATATATGATCATGTAGTTATACACGTCTATGATCATTAGTTATATGCATATTGATATGTAGTTATATACATATATGATCATGTAGTTATATGCATCTATGATCATGTAGTTATATGCATCTATGATCATGTAGTTATATGCATCTATGATCATGTAGTTATATGCATCTATGATCATGTAGTTATATACGTCTATGATCATGTAGTTATATGCATCTATGATCATGTAGTTATATGCATCTATGATCATGTAGTTATATATGTCTATGATCATGTAGTTATATGCATCTATGATCATGTAGTTATATGCATCTATGATCATGTAGTTATATGCATCTATGATCATGTAGTTATATACGTCTATGATCATGTAGTTATATGCATCTATGATCATGTAGTTATATGCATCTATGATCATGTAGTTATATATGTCTATGATCATGTAGTTATATGCATCTATGATCATGTAGTTATATATGTCTATGATCATGTAGTTATATACGTCTATGATCATGTAGTTATACACGTCTATGATCATGTAGTTATATGTCTATGATCATGTAGTTATATGCATATATGATCATGTAGTTATATACGTCTATGATCATGTAGTTATACACGTCTATGATCATGTAGTTATATGTCTATAATCATGTAGTTATATGTCTATGATCATGTAGTTATATGCATCTATGATCATGTAGTTATATGCATCTATGATCATGTAGTTATACACGTCTATGATCATGTAGTTATATGTCTATGATCATGTAGTTATATGCATATATGATCATGTAGTTATATGCATCTATGATCATGTAGTTATATGCATCTATGATCATGTAGTTATATGCATATATGATCATGTAGTTATATGCATATATGATCATGTAGTTATACACGTCTATGATCATGTAGTTATATGCATATTTGATCATGTAGTTATATGCATATATGATCATGTAGTTATATGCATCTATGATCATGTAGTTATATGCATCTATGATCATGTAGTTATATATGTCTATGATCATGTAGTTATATGCATATATGATCATGTAGTTATACACGTCTATGATCATGTAGTTATATGCATCTATGATCATGTAGTTATATATGTCTATGATCATGTAGTTATATATGTCTATGATCATGTAGTTATATACGTCTATGATCATGTAGTTATATATGTCTATGATCATGTAGTTATATGTCTATGATCATGTAGTTATATACGTCTATGATCATGTAGTTATATGCATATATGATCATGTAGTTATATACGTCTATGATCATGTAGTTATACACGTCTATGATCATGTAGTTATATGCATATATGATCATGTAGTTATATGCATCTATGATCATGTAGTTATATGCATCTATGATCATGTAGTTATATATGTATATGATCATGTAGTTATATGCATATATGATCATGTAGTTATACACGTCTATGATCATGTAGTTATATGCATATATGATCATGTAGTTATATGCATATATGATCATGTAGTTATACACGTCTATGATCATGTAGTTATATGCATATATGATCATGTAGTTATATACGTCTATGATCATGTAGTTATATACGTCTATGATCATGTAGTTATATACGTCTATGATCATGTAGTTATATACGTCTATGATCATGTAGTTATATACGTCTATGATCATGTAGTTATATACGTCTATGATCATGTAGTTATATGCATCTATGATCATGTAGTTATATGCATCTATGATCATGTAGTTATATGCATATATGATCATGTAGTTTATATGTCTATGATCATGTAGTTATATACGTCTATGATCATGTAGTTATATGCATCTATGATCATGTAGTTATATAAGTCTATGATCATGTAGTTATATACGTCTATGATCATGTAGTTATATGCATCTATGATCATGTAGTTATATATGTCTATGATCATGTAGTTATATACGTCTATGATCATGTAGTTATATGCATATATGATCATGTAGTTATATACGTCTATGATCATGTAGTTATATGCATCTATGATCATGTAGTTATATATGTCTATGATCATGTAGTTATATGCATCTATGATCATGTAGTTATATATGTCTATGATCATGTAGTTATATACGTCTATGATCATGTAGTTATACACG
The DNA here is from genome assembly GCA_014843695.1 of Archivesica marissinica. NCBI lineage: Eukaryota > Metazoa > Mollusca > Bivalvia > Venerida > Vesicomyidae > Archivesica > Archivesica marissinica. The sequence continues at coordinate 6,507 of JABXNX010002149.1, read as the reverse complement.
TCTATGATCATGTAGTTATATGTCTATGATCATGTAGTTATATGCATATATGATCATGTAGTTATATACGTCTATGATCATGTAGTTATACACGTCTATGATCATGTAGTTATATGTCTATAATCATGTAGTTATATGTCTATGATCATGTAGTTATATGCATCTATGATCATGTAGTTATATGCATCTATGATCATGTAGTTATACACGTCTATGATCATGTAGTTATATGTCTATGATCATGTAGTTATATGCATATATGATCATGTAGTTATATATGTCTATGATCATGTAGTTATATGCATCTATGATCATGTAGTTATATATGTCTATGATCATGTAGTTATATACGTCTATGATCATGTAGTTATACACGTCTATGATCATGTAGTTATATGTCTATGATCATGTAGTTATATGCATATATGATCATGTAGTTATATACGTCTATGATCATGTAGTTATACACGTCTATGATCATGTAGTTATATGTCTATAATCATGTAGTTATATGTCTATGATCATGTAGTTATATGCATCTATGATCATGTAGTTATATGCATCTATGATCATGTAGTTATACACGTCTATGATCATGTAGTTATATGTCTATGATCATGTAGTTATATGCATATATGATCATGTAGTTATATGCATCTATGATCATGTAGTTATATGCATCTATGATCATGTAGTTATATGCATATATGATCATGTAGTTATATGCATATATGATCATGTAGTTATATACGTCTATGATCATGTAGTTATATGCATATATGATCATGTAGTTATATGCATCTATGATCATGTAGTTATATGCATCTATGATCATGTAGTTATATGTCTATGATCATGTAGTTATATGTCTATGATCATGTAGTTATATGCATATATGATCATGTAGTTATACACGTCTATGATCATGTAGTTATATGCATATTTGATAATGTAGTTATATGCATATATGATCATGTAGTTATATGCATCTATGATCATGTAGTTATATGCATCTATGATCATGTAGTTATATATGTCTATGATCATGTAGTTATATGCATATATGATCATGTAGTTATATGCATCTATGATCATGTAGTTATATGCATATATGATCATGTAGTTATATGCATATATGATCATGTAGTTATATACGTCTATGATCATGTAGTTATACGCGTCTATGATCATGTAGTTATATGCATCTATGATCATGTAGTTATATGCATCTATGATCATGTAGTTATATATGTCTATGATCATGTAGTTATATGCCTATATGATCATGTAGTTATACACGTCTATGATCATGTAGTTATATGCATCTATGATCATGTAGTTATATAGGTCTATGATCATGTAGTTATATGCATATATGATCATGTAGCTATATGCATATATGATCATGTAGTTATATGCATATATGATCATGTAGTTATACACGTCTATGATCATATAGTTATATGCATATTTGATAATGTAGTTATATACATATATGATCATGTAGTTATATGCATCTATGATCATGTAGTTATATGCATCTATGATCATGTAGTTATATGCATCTATGATCATGTAGTTATATATGTCTATGATCATGTAGTTATATGCATATATGATCATGTAGTTATATGCATCTATGATCATGTAGTTATATGCATCTATGATCATGTAGTTATATATGTCTATGATCATGTAGTTATATGCATCTATGATCATGTAGTTATATATGTCTATGATCATGTAGTTATATGCATATATGATCATGTAGTTATACACGTATATGATCATGTAGTTATATGCATCTATGATCATGTAGTTATATATGTCTATGATCATGTAGTTATATGCATCTATGATCATGTAGTTATATATGTCTATGATCATGTAGTTATATACGTCTATGATCATGTAGTTATACACGTCTATGATCATGTAGTTATATGTCTATGATCATGTAGTTATATGCATATATGATCATGTAGTTATATACGTCTATGATCATGTAGTTATACACGTCTATGATCATGTAGTTATATGTCTATGATCATGTAGTTATATGTCTATGATCATGTAGTTATATGCATCTATGATCATGTAGTTATATGCATCTATGATCATGTAGTTATACACGTCTATGATCATGTAGTTATATGTCTATGATCATGTAGTTATATGCATATATGATCATGTAGTTATATGCATCTATGATCATGTAGTTATATGCATCTATGATCATGTAGTTATATGCATATATGATCATGTAGTTATATGCATATATGATCATGTAGTTATATGTTATGATCATGTAGTTATACACGTCTATGATCATGTAGTTATATGCATATTTGATAATGTAGTTATATGCATATATGATCATGTAGTTATATGCATCTATGATCATGTAGTTATATGCATCTATGATCATGTAGTTATATATGTCTATGATCATGTAGTTATATGCATATATGATCATGTAGTTATACACGTCTATGATCATGTAGTTATATGCATCTATGATCATGTAGTTATATATGTCTATGATCATGTAGTTATATATGTCTATGATCATGTAGTTATATACGTCTATGATCATGTAGTTATATATGTCTATGATCATGTAGTTATATGTCTATGATCATGTAGTTATATACGTCTATGATCATGTAGTTATATGCATATATGATCATGTAGTTATATACGTCTATGATCATGTAGTTATACACGTCTATGATCATGTAGTTATATGCATATATGATCATGTAGTTATATGCATCTATGATCATGTAGTTATATGCATCTATGATCATGTAGTTATATGCATCTATGATCATGTAGTTATATATGTATATGATCATGTAGTTATATGCATATATGATCATGTAGTTATACACGTCTATGATCATGTAGTTATATGCATATATGATCATGTAGTTATATGCATATATGATCATGTAGTTATACACGTCTATGATCATGTAGTTATATGCATATATGATCATGTAGTTATATACGTCTATGATCATGTAGTTATATACGTCTATGATCATGTAGTTATATACGTCTATGATCATGTAGTTATATACGTCTATGATCATGTAGTTATATACGTCTATGATCATGTAGTTATATGCATCTATGATCATGTAGTTATATGCATATATGATCATGTAGTTATATGCATATATGATCATGTAGTTTTATATGTCTATGATCATGTAGTTATATACGTCTATGATCATGTAGTTATATGCATCTATGATCATGTAGTTATATAAGTCTATGATCATGTAGTTATATACGTCTATGATCATGTAGTTATATGCATCTATGATCATGTAGTTATATATGTCTATGATCATGTAGTTATATACGTCTATGATCATGTAGTTATATGCATATATGATCATGTAGTTATATACGTCTATGATCATGTAGTTATATACGTCTATGATCATGTAGTTATATACGTCTATGATCATGTAGTTATATGCATCTATGATCATGTAGTTATATATGTCTATGATCATGTAGTTATATACGTCTATGATCATGTAGTTATATACGTCTATGATCATGTAGTTATATGTCTATGATCATGTAGTTATATGCATCTATGATCATGTAGTTATATACGTCTATGATCATGTAGTTATATACGTCTATGATCATGTAGTTATATGTCTATATCATGTAGTTATATGTCTATGATCATGTAGTTATATGCATCTATGATCATGTAGTTATATGCATCTATGATCATGTAGTTATATACGTCTATGATCATGTAGTTATATGTCTATGATCATGTAGTTATATGCATATATGATCATGTAGTTATATATGTCTATGATCATGTAGTTATATGCATCTATGATCATGTAGTTATATATGTCTATGATCATGTAGTTATATACGTCTATGATCATGTAGTTATACACGTCTATGATCATGTAGTTATATGTCTATGATCATGTAGTTATATGCATATATGATCATGTAGTTATATACGTCTATGATCATGTAGTTATACACGTCTATGATCATGTAGTTATATGTCTATAATCATGTAGTTATATGTCTATGATCATGTAGTTATATGCATCTATGATCATGTAGTTATATGCATCTATGATCATGTAGTTATACACGTCTATGATCATGTAGTTATATGTCTATGATCATGTAGTTATATGCATATATGATCATGTAGTTATATGCATCTATGATCATGTAGTTATATGCATCTATGATCATGTAGTTATATGCATCTATGATCATGTAGTTATATGCATATATGATCATGTAGTTATATACGTCTATGATCATGTAGTTATATGCATATATGATCATGTAGTTATATGCATCTATGATCATGTAGTTATATGCATCTATGATCATGTAGTTATATGTCTATGATCATGTAGTTATATGTCTATGATCATGTAGTTATATGCATATATGATCATGTAGTTATACACGTCTATGATCATGTAGTTATATGCATATTTGATCATGTAGTTATATGCATATATGATCATGTAGTTATATGCATCTATGATCATGTAGTTATATGCATCTATGATCATGTAGTTATATATGTCTATGATCATGTAGTTATATGCATATATGATCATGTAGTTATATGCATCTATGATCATGTAGTTATATGCATCTATGATCATGTAGTTATATGCATATATGATCATGTAGTTATATACGTCTATGATCATGTAGTTATACGCGTCTATGATCATGTAGTTATATGCATCTATGATCATGTAGTTATATGCATCTATGATCATGTAGTTATATATGTCTATGATCATGTAGTTATATGCGTATATGATCATGTAGTTATACACGTCTATGATCATGTAGTTATATGCATCTATGATCATGTAGTTATATACGTCTATGATCATGTAGTTATATGCATATATGATCATGTAGTTATATGCATATATGATCATGTAGTTATATGCATATATGATCATGTAGTTATACACGTCTATGATCATGTAGTTATATGCATATTTGATAATGTAGTTATATACATATATGATCATGTAGTTATATGCATCTATGATCATGTAGTTATATGCATCTATGATCATGTAGTTATATGCATCTATGATCATGTAGTTATATATGTCTATGATCATGTAGTTATATGCATATATGATCATGTAGTTATATGCATCTATGATCATGTAGTTATATGCATCTATGATCATGTAGTTATATATGTCTATGATCATGTAGTTATATGCATCTATGATCATGTAGTTATATATGTCTATGATCATGTAGTTATATGCATATATGATCATGTAGTTATACACGTCTATGATCATGTAGTTATATGCATCTATGATCATGTAGTTATATATGTCTATGATCATGTAGTTATATGCATCTATGATCATGTAGTTATATATGTCTATGATCATGTAGTTATATACGTCTATGATCATGTAGTTATACACGTCTATGATCATGTAGTTATATGTCTATGATCATGTAGTTATATGCATATATGATCATGTAGTTATATACGTCTATGATCATGTAGTTATACACGTCTATGATCATGTAGTTATATGTCTATGATCATGTAGTTATATGTCTATGATCATGTAGTTATATGCATATATGATCATGTAGTTATATGCATCTATGATCATGTAGTTATATGCATCTATGATCATGTAGTTATATGCATCTATGATCATGTAGTTATATGCATATATGATCATGTAGTTATATGTCTATGATCATGTAGTTATATACGTCTATGATCATGTAGTTATATGCATCTATGATCATGTAGTTATATGCATCTATGATCATGTAGTTATATGCATCTATGATCATGTAGTTATATACGTCTATGATCATGTAGTTATATGCATATATGATCATGTAGTTATACACGTCTATGATCATGTAGTTATATGCATCTATGATCATGTAGTTATATATGTCTATGATCATGTAGTTATATATGTCTATGATCATGTAGTTATATACGTCTATGATCATGTAGTTATATATGTCTATGATCATGTAGTTATATGTCTATGATCATGTAGTTATATACGTCTATGATCATGTAGTTATATGCATATATGATCATGTAGTTATATGCATCTATGATCATGTAGTTATATACGTCTATGATCATGTAGTTATATGCATATATGATCATGTAGTTATATGCATCTATGATCATGTAGTTATATGCATCTATGATCATGTAGTTATAATGTCTATGATCATGTAGTTATATGCATATATGATCATGTAGTTATATGCATCTATGATCATGTAGTTATATACGTCTATGATCATGTAGTTATATGCATATATGATCATGTAGTTATATGCATCTATGATCATGTAGTTATATACGTCTATGATCATGTAGTTATATGCATCTATGATCATGTAGTTATATACGTCTATGATCATGTAGTTATATACGTCTATGATCATGTAGTTATA
>JABXNX010002148.1:0-10013 GCA_014843695.1 Archivesica marissinica | reverse complement strand
TCGGATCATTGTTCTCCGTCCATAGATTCATTTGCTCCCTTAATTCCTTAATGAATTCGGAATATGTCTGCTGAGGTTTCTTTACCCAAGAGAAGAAATTCTTTCTATATACAGTGGGTGAGAGTCTATATTCATCCAAGATGGCGGACTTGAGGGTATCGTAATTATTAGCGTCTTGGACAGGAAGAGTGGCATATATATTTCTGGCCTTGTCGGACAACTTGTCTATAATATGGCCCACCCATGTTTGTTTGGCGACCTGGCTAGCTTCGAACATTCTCTCACATGTTGCGAAGAATTTATCTGGCCTCATAGTCTGGGTCCAAATAGGAACAGAAATGTTTGTCTTAGAGGGCCTATTATCTGTATGGAGGGGGTTATTTTGCTGAGATTCCGATCTCTCTGGATTTCTCTCAGGCGAATCTCCATCTGCATTTTCTCCCTTTGCATTCTTTCCTCCCTGTCCCTTTCTTTCTCTTCTCTTTCCCCTCTTTGTTTTACTTCTTCCCTCTCTCTTTCTCTCTCTCTTTCTTCTCTTTCCCTCTCTCTTCTTCTCTTTGTTTTACTTCTTCCCTCTCTCTTTCTTCTCTTTGTTTTACTTCTTCCCTCTCTCTTTCTCTCTCTCTTTCTTCTCTTTGTTTTACTTCTTCCCTTTCTTTCTCATAAATCTCACCCTGACGTTCCAGATTTGTCTGATTAAAGAAGGGAAGTCTCATTAATTTGTCCCATATCTCATCACCTGTTGTCTGCAAGTCGGGGTGAACCGGCCCCTCAGTTTCCTTATTAGCACTCCTAGTTGTAGCCATTTTATTTTTTTATTTCCCAAAATTTTTAATCCCCCGAATGTATCTCCAAATGTATTATAGAATTGAGTTCAATAAAAGGAAGTAAATCACTAATATAATTTTAATGATAATATTAAGCCTCTATGAAAAGAAAACTGGTACTTACCGAAGTCTGTCTCGTCCGTTAATCCAATATATAATTTATCACATATTCAAAGTTTGCACATTTCAAATAATTTAATCCATTTCATTAATTTAATAATTCGTTGACGTCTTTCACTTATTTCCAAATTCTAACACTGTCTCGCATGCACTTCTGTTTTCCCACGTTAATTAATAGTCCCTTGTATTCTTCATGTATAAATCCTAGTGTCCTTCACAATATTCCATATATAAATTCTAGTGTCCTTCACCATATGTCACGATATGTCACCTCTTCTTTATTTCCAATCCCGGACGAGCGTCCCAATTGTCGCAAACTCTCCTTTTTCTTCTCGTAATAATATGTCTCGGTTGCTACGGCTCTTACCAGGGTCTATCCTATTGTAGACTCGCTGGAGTTGTCTAGGGGGTTTCTTCGTTATTATATGTATAAATGATAACTCAACACAGTATTACATTTCTTCTATATAATATCTTGTTTAAATTGGCATCAGAAATATCCATATATATATAATCAGTGATCTATATATATATACATCGTATCATTAAAAGCTTATTTAACACTCCATTTGTGTGAGCCGACTATGCGCTTACACAGTATATTTAACATCCAATCTTTCTAATCCGTCATTACTCAATATCACTATAATCTAATCACTGTTTCTGATTAGATTAACTTTTAATCACCTTCGATAGGTTCGCCGAAACTCTATGTTTCTTCTGTGGCTGAACAATTTAATTATTCGACAAATCTTTATAAGTTATATTTCTTATAATGTCCATAATATCTAAGTATCATAAATACAGTTTATATGTTCTATATACTAGATTGAGAGCACGACCTTTCTCGCTCCTGGAGTTAGGCTCTAGTGTGTCTGATTTATGTTAATAAAATCCATTTCTTATATACATGATTGAATCAGTGTATATATGATATAACAATTCCTAAAACCTCTGTTATTCCTAAACATCTGTTATGTTATCTAATATTACACCATCAAACCAGTTCGGTGCCTTTGTATTACATAACTGGACGCCTGCAACCACGGCCTTGTTATCTAATATTACACCATCAAACCAGTTCGGTGCCTTTGTATTACATAACTGGACACCTGCAACCACGGCCTTGATAAACTGAGATTAGGCCTAACATCTTAAGTCATTTCCCGCGCGAAGCGAGATTGATAATTTTAGGCGCGAAAATAATAGCAGAGGATTATGCATAATACAAATATATATATATTACTGGTAAACATTTGGCCATATATAGAAACAGTTTAATGTATTTACATAATACATTACTATTTATATATAACAATAATAAACATTTCGTGCAAATTGGGGTTTTGCACACAGCATCCATCCGTTCCCGTCTATTGGAGGCACGATCCACTAAGTTATATAGTGGAGCTGATAGGTAAAATGATGTGCACTTTTGGAGGGAAGCGTAATGTTTTGCATAAGGTTGGCCAATGTGATGCAGATGCAGGAAAAACTGACAGGCAGCACTTTTGACCACATGCCCCTCTTTTTTGAGTGTCCCTTTACATAGTCCCATACCACCATACAAAACAACAGCTGAAAGGGATGTAGCATATGACTGAAGCATTGCTTTTACCAAATAATTTGCTTCCTATATTGTGAAAATCCATCATTTTTCCAACCCCAATTTGATGGAAGTGGGAGTTCCTGGTTAACTATCATTGTTTGACCCCACACATGACCCCCTTTGTATGCAGCCCATTGTGTATGTTCAGTGAGTGCTGCCTTAGTTGGAGGTATGTTGTCTCTGTCCTTGTGTAAAGAGTTGTAATCTTGCTTTGTTAACTTCCACTAAGACATAAGTGCGCTTGTACATAAGGATTGTAAATCTCTGAATAACACAGAGCTACTCCTCTGTTAACTCTGCTGGGCACTGGGGTAAGCGCTGAACGACTTGTGTAATTTCTGGAAACACTCGCCAGGTCTCCCATGCTGTGTTCTTGCCACTACCTTTAAAGGATGAGCATGTATCACAACCTATAAATGCATGGAATAATGTCAGTGCTGTGTGGACCCAATGTGGCTGCTATTTGATGTGTTGCTATAAAGCGCATGTGATGTCCATGGCCAAACTGTATCCATATAGAACAATCCTGCAGGACAGCAGATATTGCTATTGCTAACACAACAACATCTGTGTATGTGGCTACCACTACAATTCTCTGTTTTCTACTACTGTAAGCATGCTTGCAGTGTAGCAGCAGTCTGGTATCTACCAGTCCTCTCCATGGTTGCAGGGTCCTAATCATCACTTCATCATCTGTTGCCCTCAAGAGGTAGGCGTGCATTTGACAGCTCATTAGCAAGGGAATGGAAAAGAGATGTTTTGTTGGAGTTAACCCTTAGAAAAGACTTCCATTACATGGTAGTTCTGTGTCTCCTTGTACTCTTTAATGTTCCCCACCTCCTCGGGTTGCTCTTGTGTGTGCCTTGAAACTTTCATCTATGTACATATCCCATACTACATCACATCTGTCACAAGCGTTCATTCTTCTGAGAATGTGTGGAACAAACACATTGTGAGCATAATCATTGAAGGTGTTTGGTCTCTCGGTGCCTGACTTCGGTTCCAAGCCCTGCGCTAAGGCAGCTCCATCGATAATTTTAACTTGAACATTATTGGGTGATATCAATTGGGTATCTACCATAGGTTCCAACTGTGTAAGAATATCAGATATACCTTCTGCTCCTCTCATTACACCATTCTCCGCCAATGAATCTGGCCATGCATGGTTTGCGTTGCTGAAAAATGTGTCCATATAACCCTCTCGATTCTGGCAAGATACGTACATACTGTGACAAACATCCAGGGAACTATTCCTTTCAAGGCCTCAAGCTACAGAGGGTAGTAGCCTTCTCGTTGGGCTTTCAGAAGCATCATCAGTAGTATCTCAAGCTCGATCACTGTCTGCCAGTAAGCAAACTGTGGCTGTGCTTTTGACTGTTCCTGGATCCAGTCATTTATTTCCAATGGGCTAGGCTATTCTTCTGGTATTGGACATAAGTTTGTCGTTGTAAAATACAAAGTGCAGCAAGGGAGACTTGATGAACCCACGTGCCTCTTGCTGTATTTGAGCCTTTCTCTAGGTCAATGGCTCGGCCCTCTGTTGTGACCACATCAATGGCCATAATATATGTCCAACTACTTCCCTCTAACCATTTGCATAATTGCAACAAGGAAGACTGTCTCAATATGAAGGCCCCCCATCACAATCACAAACATTGTTTCAGCATACTCATCAGGCCAGGTCCACTGCATTTTCTTTATCAATGGATAAAGACCAATGTCCACAACTACGGGGATATGGCCTTGGTTTAGGTGTTATGTGGCATTCATTGATCATCCCATGTAACATCATGACATAGAAATGTGCAGTTTCTCTAAAGAGAGGTAATAGTTGAACTATGACAGACAGGCAAGGTTCCTCAGTTTGTTTGTCTGCATGAAATCCCGACCAAACTGACTATATATCTTGGTCGGGATTTATCTTATGTACCAACTCAGATACTCTATCTATCCATCCTATCTCTTGAGCACCTGTCTCCAGATTTGCAACTTGTACATTAACACTTAGCACATCAGGGGGCTGTGGAGTGTCATTGAATAAGTGGATTGGGGGATATCAGTGTAATATGTTTGTAATTCAGCAAGTCTTCTCTGATGTGGAAGAGTAGCACTCTCCTCTATGCTAACCTTCTCGTTTACGGTGGTACACAACTCCCTTAGATATTCACGTAGCATCACCTCTGGCTAACTTATGTGGAAGAGTAGCACTCTCCTCTATAATAACCTTCTCGTTTACGGTGGTACACAACTCCCTTAGATATACACGTAGCATCACCTCCGGCTAACTGATGTGGAACAGTAGCACTTTCCTCTATGCTAACCTTCTCGTTTACGGTGGTACACAACTCCCTTGGATATACACGTAGCATCACCTCCGGCTAACTGATGTGGAACAGTAGCACTCTCCTCTATGATAACCTTCTCGTTTACGGTAGTACACAACTCCCTTGGATATACACGTAGCATCACCTCTGGCTAACTGATGTGGAACAGTAGCACTCTCCTCTATGATAACCTTCTCGTTTACGGTAGTACACAACTCCCTTAGATATACACGTAGCATCACCTCTGGCTAACATTCCAATAGGTTTCCTGTCCTGAATAGTATTGACCATGTGTTGAACATTGCTATCAAATTTGAATGTTTGAAAGCTATATGCAAGTCACACTCCAAAGCATCACTATCACAGAAGAAACATACCTCTGAATCATCTTTCTCCCTCTCTGTACTAATCCTAAGTTTCTTCTTGACAGGCGTTAATATAGAGCTAGGAGATGCAGCCTTGGCATTTCTCTTTTTAGCTCTTGTAATACCTCTGTTACTATATGAAGCTTTGCAATTAGCATGTCATTTCGCGTTGGTCTCTAGCAAAGTCTGAGCAATCCCAGATGAATCCTCTCTGTGTAGGAGGTTCAGCCTTGGCATTTCTCTCTTTAACTCTTGTAATATCTCTGTTACTATATGAAGCTTTGCCATTAGCATGCCATTTCGCGTTGTTCTCTATCAAAGTCGCAGCAATCCCAGATCCATCATTGACCCGTTCTGTGAGATTTCTGTCAAAGGGCAATGCACACAGTTTATGAAGTATTTGAATGTTATTAGCTAGGGAAATATATCCTGTATTCTCCCTGTTTGTTCCTCTGTAAATGACTGGATTTTGTAGATGTGACACAAAGAGACCAGTATGTATCCTTTGATGTCTCCTAATGGTTTATTTTAACATTTAATGGAGTAACCATAGTCACAATCTAGCCTGATACAAAATAGAAAATCACCATAAGTGAAAAAAATTGAGAGAAAATGGCATATTCATTATATAAGCACAACACAACAACAAACAATGACCCACTTATGGATCAATCAGGCTTCAAATTGGCCGAACGTGATGTTCTGCCTACTCAAGAACACTAATCAAGTTGACATCTGCTGAAAGATAAAAAATAGCAACGCATATGTTCCTATGTGATTAAAGGAAAAACAAATATCGACAATTTCTAATGTTTATTTCTGAGTATTGGAGACCCCTTAAAGACACGCCGACATATCAATGGGCGAGTGCTGGAAACTACTGCCTGTCAGACTTTTCATCAACTACATCACTTTGGCTAGCTTTGTGCAAAAAAATCAGAATTCCCTCCAAAAGTGAACATGTTGTCCGTTTAGTTGCACCTATCAGCTCCACTAATAGCTTGTCACCTAATGAACTCGCTGACAAGTAAATGAACGCTTTATCCTAGCTCTGTTCCTCAAGTGATACATTATTTGTTTTATATTTAAGTTTACTTAACGTCGCTATCGGTAGCCCATTTGAGCGATGGGCAGCTACCTAACCATGCACTCACACCTTTCCTATGTAGGCTAACCAGTACTTGGTGCACCAACCTCCGTTGGTGCACCAAACTTTTTCATATAAATGAGACACGGTCTGAGTGGGGCTCGAACCCGTGATGATAGATTACAGTGGTATACAAGTCAGCGACCGTAGCCACTCGACCACGGAGGCGGTTGATACTGTGTCCAAGTGTTGACATTGTCTAAAAATAGTTAATTGACAATACATCATTATCTGTTCTCCCAATTAAAGTAAAGCTACACATCACGTGATTTTTGTTACTCAAAGTAAAACCGATTTGCTTACAACGTAATTATTTCTAACATTAGTAATTATTTATCATGTAATGCAATTGACTGTGCAAGTTGGCATTCAAAACAATTGAATGATTCCCTAACATGTGCTAGTTGTACTCAGTAACCTAGCCTGGGAACAGGCGTTGATATACATTTGCCTGGTCAGTTATATAAACACCAAAGCCGCTAATTGAGCCATGTTGAGTTTCTGATCACATCATTTTGTCAGAAGTTAATAATCGACAGACTGGAACCCAAGCCCTGAGGAACAGTTGTCAAATCTAATAATTCTATTTAATCAATTTTACAACAATTAATGACAAAAGTCGTCAATCAGTTTAAATAGTTTCATACACATATATGTTGCTGCAGAATCACACAGCAATGTTTTATCTTTATTTTCTGTGTTTTACGTTTATTTATCGTCGCTACCGGTTCCCCATAATAGCGACGCCTCATGAAGAGATTAATTTTAGATTTTGGGAAGATACTGCGATGATTACAATTCCTCGTACAATGTACAAACTCTACAAGTGAATGCGTGTGTTTATGTTTATTTATCGTCGCTACCGGTTGCCCATATGAGCGACGCCTCCTGAAGAGATTAGTCATGCATTTTAGAGGATAGTGTATTGATAGACAGAGACCCATTCCAGTCTCATCTGGTTCTTTTACGTACACGGTGTAAAACATCGACACGAGATCACGGTTTAAAGTCCCATCTGAAATTTTATTAGGCAATTTAGGGTCAAACGGGGGGTCGAACATGCGATCCCTGGGTAACCAGCTCAGTCTTTATTATCTGGTTGTCAACATACTATTATAGTCACAAGTTGTCGAATAGCGGTTTCGGTTTATGTATTTCGTGATATTGAGGGGTGTTAATTACTGCACAGTCGAGGTACATTACCTGAACTAGTGTCAGTTTACATTGTATAACAATGATCACGCACCTGTCTAATATTTTCTGAAAACATCTGATTGCGAAATTCGAAAATGAAACTACAGATCAGATGTTTTCGGAAAATATTGGACATGTGCGTGCTCATGGTGTGCAATGTACAACAGACAACATGATACCATATCGTAATCAGTACACTTTAGTGCATATCCAACTTAGGTCTTAATCTATTATAGTGAAGACATACATAGGAGTGGCTGCCTTGGTGGTTGCGGTCGTTGACTTCAAATCACTTGCCCCTCACCGATTTAGGTTAGAATGACACTATGGTGCTGTATTCTAGCTTAATTTGACACTAGGCTGTCCGATTAGCGCGCTTGCTTCTCACCAATGCAATCCGGGTTCGATCCTCGGACCGGGAAGTATGTGAGATCAGTCTGATAGTACGGTGGTCGCCAGATCGGACAGGTGGGTTTTTCTCCGGGTACTCCCACACGAATGACCACATTTACGCTTTCATCCGCGCCAACGAGAGTGATTAATATAAGTTGTTAAAACTTGCTTCGCAATCGTTGTAAAATAAATAAAGGTGAAACTATTTGACTCCAAGTGGAACTATAAACACTCTAACTCTAGAGCACCCGTGGTCAACAGGAAGGTTCAAGCTGCATCGTGAACGCACACACATGTACATTTAGCACATTTTGATGGTGAAGAACGACATGTTTAATGCACACTATCACTGACTATGGTGTTGACACCTATACTACTTTCGCATGGCTTTTCCTTTGACAAACCGCCAACAATCGGAGTAGTACATGCAGCTCTTTGGGTGAAGTGTATAAAAAGTACATGCAGCTCTTTGGGTGAAGTGTATAAAAAGTACATGCAGCTCTTTGGGTGAAGTGTATAAAAAGTACATGCAGCTCTTTGAATGGTAAACAAACGGGCGCCATTTTGAATTCTATTTATAGTAACTCATTTGCATATAAGGTAATATAAAGTAGGTTACGCGCGTGCGCGTCACTATAGAGCCTATTGATGATATATCGCTCAACTACCGATCTCTTTACTTGTTGCGTATACGTCACCACCACCACTACAGAGCTCTTTGCTTTTTTTGGTATACGCGTCACTATAGAGCCTATTGGTAATAGCTTTATAAATAGCTATCTCGTACCATTCTATAAATATAGACTACGAACCTATCCATAAATAACTATTACGAACGCTTCTATATAAATATAGTCCGATTAGAACGGTCTCAGTACTCAAGCAGCTTCAACGAATATACGGGTAAGTTCATTATATTATTGCTGGGATGAACGAGCAATAACTCTCGTGAGCGAAATAAACGGTCGAGAGCAGTTTGCGCACATTTCGTAAAACGACTCGTGTGCATACGCACTATAGCAGACATATAGCGTTAACATGGCGTCTGGTTAGCGCGCTCGCTTCTCACCAATGCAACCCGGGTTCGATCCTCGGACCGGGAAGTATGTGAGATGGTACTGTCGCCAGATCGGACATGTGCGTTTTATACGGGTACTCCGGTTTCCTCCCACACGAATGACAACACATACGCTTTCATCCGCGCCAACGAGAGTGATTATTATAAGTTGTTAATACTTATTTAGCATGGCGTACGTAGATTAGGGAATACTCAGGTAATAAGTCATGTATTCCGATTAATTATTAATAATCCGTAATATACGTTTTAGAATGGCATGTCAATAGACATAGCCATAGCGTATATGAAACACGAATAAAATACACGTATTTTATCGTATAGAGTGAAACAACTATTAATATAAATGTCTAATACGTGTTGTTCCATGCCCTGTAACATAATTAACTGAATCCAAGCGGTATGAGGTTATATGTTTGTCAGGTGACCCTAAATAACCTTATCTAGAAATGCGAGAGAAATACACGGAGCCCAGCTACAACAGTACGATACATCTCAGTTTAAGCAACTCCCCCAACACCAGCAGTACACAAAATGAAGGCTAAATCCGTTTGCATCAGTATTTACTACAAAATACGTCATTAGTTGCCTGGAATGCCATAGAAATACTTAAGCACGGAACCAAACACTGACGCAGGTAATTATAAAACCCGTCTGATGGCTATCTCCGAATAAATCATATGATTTAGTATGACCCACGTTAATTCTCTGCTCGGAATGCCTCCAATAATGAATCCAAACGGTATGAGGTTATATGGTTGCCAGTTGACCCTAAATAACCTTATCTGGGAAATGCGAGAACAATTTATAACCATCACCATCGCAGTAGGTACACAACATGACATCGAATTAATTAATACGTTTACATACAGAGGTTGCTCTCACATGACAACTGAAGTGTTCCAAATTGAACAGGTCGTAAACAACTATAACTTAATCATCGGCTAATTGGTCTTAAT
>JABXNX010002147.1:0-10018 GCA_014843695.1 Archivesica marissinica | reverse complement strand
GCTTCACTCACCTACTCTACCACGAGACATATCGTATGTACAGCACTGCTTCACTGACCTACTCTACGACGAGATATATCGTATGTACAGCACTGCTTCACTGACCTACTCTATCACGAGATATAACGTATGTACAGCACTGCTTCACTGACCTACTCTACCACGAGATATATCGTATGTACAGCACTGCTTCACTGACCTACTATAGCACGAGTTATAACGTATGTACAGCACTGCTTTCACTGACCTACTCTACCACGAGATATATCGTATGTACAGCACTGCTTCACTGACCTACTCTTATCACGAGATATAACGTATGTACAGCACTGCTTCACTGACCTACTCTACCACGAGATATAACGTATGTACAGCACTGCTTCACTGACCTACTCTAGCACGAGACAAATCGTATGTACAACACTGCTTCACTGACCTACTCTATCACGAGATATAACGTATGTACAGCACTGCTTCACTGACCTACTCTACACGAGATATAACGTATGTACAGCACTGCTTCACTGACCTACTCTATCACGAGATATAACGTATGTACAGCACTGCTTCACTGACCTACTATACCACGAGTTATAACGTATGTACAGCACTGCTTCACTGACCTACTCTACCACGAGATATATCGTATGTACAGCACTGCTTCACTGACCTACTCTATCACGAGATATAACGTATGTACAGCACTGCTTCACTGACCTACTCTATCACGAGATATATCGTATGTACAGCACTGCTTCACTGACCTACTCTATCACGAGATATCGTATGTACAGCACTGCTTCACTGACCTACTCTATCACGAGATATAACGTATGTACAGCACTGCTTCACTGACCTACTCTATCACGAGATATATCGTATGTACAGCACTGCTTCACTGACCTACTCTATCACGAGATATATCGTATGTACAGCACTGCTTCACTGACCTACTCTAGCACGTGACATATCGTATGTACAGCACTGCTTCACTGACCTACTCTAGCACGAGATATATCGTATGTATAACACTACTTCACTGACCTACTCTACCACGAGATATACCGTATGTACAGCACTGCTTCACTGACCTACTCTACCACGAGATATATCGTATATATAACACTGCTTCACTGACTTACTCTACCATGAGATATAACGTATGTACAGCACTGCTTCACTGACCTACTCTAACATGAGATATTTCGTATGTACAGCACTGCTTCACTGACATACTCTACCACGAGATATATCGTATGTATAACACTACTTCACTGACCTACTCTAACACGAGATATATCGTATGTACAGGACAACTTCACTGATCTACTCTAACACGAGACATATCGTATGTACAGCACTGCTTTACTGACCTACTCTACCACGAGATATATCATATGTATAACACTGCTTCACTGACCTACTCTACCATGAGATATATCGTATGTACAGCACTGCTTCACTGACCTACATTACCACGAGATATATCGTATTTATAACACTGCTTCACTGACCTACTCTACCACGAGATATAACGTATGTATAACACTGCTTCACTGGCCTAATCTACCACGAGATATAACGTATGTATAACACTGCTTCACTGACCTACTCTACCACGAGAAATATCGTATGTAGAGCACTACTTCACTGACCTACACTACCACGAGTTATAACGTATGTATAACACTGCTTCACTGACCTATTCTAGCATGAGACATATCGTATGTACAGCACTGCTTCACTGACCTACTCTAGCACGAGACATAACGTATGTACAGCACTGCTTCACTGACCTACTCTAGCACGAGACATAACGTATGTACAGCACTGCTTCACTGACCTACTCTAGCACGAGACATATCGTATGTACAGCACTGCTTCACTGACCTACTCTATCACGAGACATATCGTATATACAGCACTGCTTCACTGACCTACTCTATCACGAGACATAACGTATGTACAGCACTGCTTCACTGACCTACTCTATTACGAGACATATCGTATGTACAGCACTGCTTCACTGACCTACTCTATCATGAGGCATACCGTATGTAAGGCACAGCTTCACTCACCTACTCTATCACGAGATATATCGTATGTACAGCACTGCTTCACTGACCTACTCTATCACGAGAATATCGTATGTACAGCACTGCTTCACTGACCTACTCTAGCACGAGATTATCGTATGTACAGCACTGCTTCACTGACCTACTCTTCAAGATATATCGTATGTACAGCACTGCTTCACTGACCTACTCTACACGAGATATATCGTATGTACAGCACTGCTTCACTGACCTACTCTATCACGAGATATATCGTATGTACAGCACTGCTTCACTGACCTACTCTAGCACGAGATATATCGTATGTACAGCACTGCTTCACTGACATACTCTATCACGAGACATATCGTATGTTCAGCACTGTTTCACTGACCTACTCTATCACGAGATATATCGTATGTACAGCACTGCTTCACTGACCTACTCTATCACGAGACATATCGTATGTACAGCACTGCTTCACTGATCTACTCTATCACGAGATATATCGTATGTACAGCACTGCTTCACTGACCTACTCTAGCACGAGATATATCGTATGTACAGCACTGCTTCACTGACCTACTCTATCATGAGACATATCGTATGTACAGCACTGCTTCACTGACCTACTCTACCATGAGATATAACGTATGTACAGCACTGCTTCACTGACCTACTCTATCACGAGATATATCGTATGTACAGCACTGCTTCACTGACCTACTCTAGCACGATATATATCGTATGTACAGCACTGCTTCACTGACCTACTCTAGCACGAGTTATATCGTATGTACAGCACTGCTTCACTGACTACTCTATCACGAGATATTATATGTACAGCACTGCTTCACTGACCTACTCTAGCACGAGACATAACGTATGTACAGCACTGCTTCACTGACCAACTCTACCACGAGATATATAGTATTTACAGCACTGCTTCACTGACCTACTCTACCACGAGATATATCGTATGTACAGCACTGCTTCACTGACCTACTCTACCACGAGATATAACGTATGTACAGCACTGCTTCACTGACCTACTCTAGCACGAGATATATCGTATGTACAGCACTGCTTCACTGACCTACTCTAGCACGAGATATATCGTATGTACAGCACTGCTTCACTGACCTACTCTAGCACGAGACATATCGTATGTACAGCACTGCTTCACTGACCTTCTCTAGCACGAGATATAACGTATGTACAGCACTGCTTCAGTGACCTACTCTAGCACGAGATATAACGTATGTACAGCACTGCTTCACTGACCTACTCTAGCACGAGACAAATCGTATGTACAACACTGCTTCACTGACCTACTCTATCACGAGATATAACGTATGTACAGCACTGCTTCACTGACCTACTCTACTACGAGATATAACCTATGAACAGCACTGCTTCACTGACCTACTCTATCACGAGATATAACGTATGTACAGCACTGCTTCACTGACCTACTATACCACGAGTTATAACGTATGTACAGCACTGCTTCACTGACCTACTCTACCATGAGATATAAAGTATGTACAGCACTGCTTCACTGACCTACTCTACCACGAGATATAACGTATGTACAGCACTGCTTCACTGACCTACTCTAGCACGAGACATAACGTATGTACAGCACTGCTTCACTGACCTACTCTATCACGAGATATATCGTATGTACAGCACTGCTTCACTGACCTACTCTATCACAAGATATAACGTATGTACAGCACTGCTTCGCTGACCTACTCTATCACGAGATATATCGTATGTACAGCACTGCTTCACTGACCTACTCTATCACGAGATATATCGTATGTACAGCACTGCTTCACTGACCTACTCTTGCACGTGACATATCGTATGTACAGCACTGCTTCACTGACCTACTCTAGCACGAGATATATCGTATGTACAGCACTGCTTCACTGACCTACTCTAGCACGAGATATATCGTATGTACAGCACTGCTTCACTGACCTACTCTAGCACGAGATATAACGTATGTACAGCACTGCTTCACTGACCTACTCTAGCACGAGATATAACGTATGTACAGCACTGCTTCACTGACCTACTCTATCACGAGACATATCGTATGTACAGCACTGCTTCACTGACCTACTCTATCACGAGATATATCGTATGTACAGCACTGCTTCACTGACCTACTCTAGCACGAGATATATCGTATGTACAGCACTGCTTCACTGACCTACTCTATCACGAGATATATCGTATATACAGCACTGCTTCACTGACCTACTCTACCATGAGATATACGTATGTACAGCACTGCTTCACTGACCTACTCTATCACGAGACATCGTATGTACAGCACTGCTTCACTGACCTACTCTACACGAGATATATCGTATGTACAGCACTGCTTCACTGACCTACTCTATCACGAGATATATCGTATGTACAGCACTGCTTCACTGACCTACTCTATCACGAGACATATCGTATGTACAGCACTGCTTCACTGACCTACTCTATCACGAGATATATCGTATGTACAGCACTGCTTCACTGACCTACTCTATCACGAGATATATCGTATGTACAGCACTGCTTCACTGACCTACTCTATCACGAGACATATCGTATGTACAGCACTGCTTCACTGACCTACTCTAGCACGAGATATATCGTATGTACAGCACTGCTTCACTGACCTACTCTATCACGAGATATATCGTATGTACAGCACTGCTTCACTGACCTACTCTACCACGAGATATATCGTATGTACAGCACTGCTTCACTGACCTACTCTAGCACGAGATATATCGTATGTACAGCACTGCTTCACTGACCTACTCTATCACGAGATATATCGTATGTACAGCACTGCTTCACTGACCTACTCTATCACGAGACATATCGTATGTACAGCACTGCTTCACTGACCTACTCTACACGAGATATATCGTATGTACAGCACTGCTTCACTGACCTACTCTAGCACGAGATATATCGTATGTACAGCAATGCTTCACTGACCTACTCTATCACGAGACATATCGTATGTACAGCACTGCTTCACTGACCTACTCTATCACGAGATAAATCGTATGTACAGCACTGCTTCACTGACCTTCTCTATCACGAGACATATCGTATGTACAGCACTGCTTCACTGACCTACTCTATCACGAGACATATCGTATGTACAGCACTGCTTCACTGACCTACTCTAGCACGAGATATATCGTATGTACAGCACTGCTTCACTGACCTACTCTACCACGAGATATATCGTATGTACAGCACTGCTTCACTGACCTACTCTAGCACGAGATATATCGTATGTACAGCACTGCTTCACTGACCTACTCTACCACGAGATATAACGTATGTACAGCACTGCTTCACTGACCTACTCTAGCACGAGACATAACGTATGTACAGCACTGCTTCACTGACTTACCTAACACGAGATATATAGTATGTACAGCACTGCTACACTGACCTACTCTAGCACGAGACATAACGTATGTACAGCACTGCTTCACTGACCAACTCTACCACGAGATATATAGTATTTACAGCACTGCTTCACTGACCTACTCTACCACGAGATATATCGTATGTACAGCACTGCTTCACTGACCTACTCTACCACGAGATATAACGTATGTACAGCACTGCTTCACTGACCTACTCTACCACGAGATATAACGTATGTACAGCACTGATTCACTGACCTACTCTACCACGAGATATAACCTATGTACAGCACTGCTTCACTGACCTACTCTATCACGAGATATAACGTATGTACAGCACTGCTTCACTGACCTACTCTACCACGAGATATAACGTATGTACAGCACTGCTTCACTGACCTACTCTATCACGAGATATAACGTATGTACAGCACTGCTTCACTGACCTACTCTATCACGAGATATAACGTATGTACAGCACTGCTTCACTGACCTACTCTACCATGAGATATAACGTATGTACAGCACTGCTTCACTGACCTACTCTATCACGAGATATAACGTATGTACAGCACTGCTTCACTGACCTACTCTATCACGAGACATATCATATGTACAGCACTGCTTCACTGACCTACTCTACCATGAGATATAACGTATGTACAGCACTTCTTCACTGACCTACTCTATCACGAGACATATCGTATGTTCAGCACTGCTTCACTGACCTACTCTATCACGAGATATATCGTATGTACAGCACTGCTTCACTGACCTACTCTAGCACGATACATATCGTATGTACAGCACTGCTTCACTGACCTACTCTAGCACGAGATATATCGTATGTACAGCACTGCTTCACTGACCTACTCTAGCACGAGATATATCGTATGTACAGCACTGCTTCACTGACCTACTCTATCACGAGACATATCGTATGTACAGCACTGCTTCACTGACCTACTCTATCCCGAGATATATCGTATGTACAGCACTGCTTCACTGACCTACTCTATCACGAGACATATCGTATGTACAGCACTGCTTCACTGACCTACTCTAGCACGAGATATATCGTATGTACAGCACTGCTTCACTGACCTACTCTATCACGAGACATATCGTATGTACAGCACTGCTTCACTGACCTACTCTATCCCGAGATATATCGTATGTACAGCACTGCTTCACTGACCTACTCTATCACGAGACATATCGTATGTACAGCACTGCTTCACTGACCTACTCTAGCACGAGATATATCGTATGTACAGCACTGCTTCACTGACCTACTCTATCACGAGACATATCGTATGTACAGCACTGCTTCACTGACCTACTCTATCACGAGATATATCGTATGTACAGCACTGCTTCACTGACCTACTCTATCACGAGATATATCGTATGTACAGCACTGCTTCACTGACCTACTCTAGCACGAGATATATCGTATGTACAGCACTGCTTCACTGACCTACTCTACCACGAGATATAACGTATGTACAGCACTGCTTCACTGACCTACTCTAGCACGAGACATAACGTATGTACAGCACTGCTTCACTGACTTACCTAACACGAGATATATATTATATACAGCACTGCTTCACTGACCTACTCTAGCACGAGACATAACGTATGTACAGCACTGCTTCACTGACCAACTCTACCACGAGATATATAGTATTTACAGCACTGCTTCACTGACCTACTCTACCACGAGATATATCGTATGTACAGCACTGCTTTACTGACCTACTCTACCACGAGATATAACGTATGTACAGCACTGCTTCACTGACCTACTCTACCACGAGATATAACGTATGTACAGCACTGCTTCACTGACCTACTCTACCACGAGATATAACGTATGTACAGCACTGCTTCACTGACCTACTCTACCACGAGATATAACGTATGTACAGCACTGCTTCACTGACCTACTCTACCACGAGATATAACGTATGTACAGCACTGCTTCACTGACCTACTCTACCACGAGATATAACGTATGTACAGCACTGCTTCACTGACCTACTCTACCACGAGATATAACGTATGTACAGCACTGCTTCACTGACCTACTCTACCACGAGATATAACGTATGTACAGCACTGCTTCACTGACCTACTCTACCACGAGATATAACGTATGTACAGCACTGCTTCACTGACCTACTCTACCACGAGATATAACGTATGTACAGCACTGCTTCACTGACCTACTCTACCACGAGATATAACGTATGTACAGCACTGCTTCACTGACCTACTCTATCACGAGATATAACGTATGTACAGCACTGCTTCACCGACATACTCTATCACGAGATATAACGTATGTACAGCACTGCTTCACTGACCTACTCTACCACGAGATATAACGTATGTACAGCACTGCTTCACTGACCTACTCTAGCACGAGATATAACGTATGTACAGCACTGCTTCACTGACCTACTCTAGCACGAGACATATCGTATGTACAGCACTGCTTCACTGACCTACTCTAGCACGAGATATATCGTATGTACAGCACTGCTTCACTGACCTACTCTAGCACGAGATATAACGTATGTACAGCACTGCTTCACTGACCTACTCTAGCACGAGATATATCGTATGTACAGCACTGCTTCACTGACCTACTCTAGCACGAGATATATCGTATGTACAGCACTGCTTCACTGACCTACTCTATCTCAAGACACTGAAATAAATATGGAGGTAATGTTTAGACATATAAAATATAAATATAAAATATATGGAACATTCAGGGAACCAAATCTGGACGTGCCGGTGTGTCAAGTTAAAACTCACACATTCGGGAAATTCCTCTATTGAGGCCATCGACGGGGTAAAAATGATAAAATAAAAGCAATGAAAATTCCTCAATATAGGCTCCAGGGATATAGTTTAATCATATTTTATTGCATTCTTTATATTCAATGTACAATACAACTCAAATGTACAAACATGTTACGGATGAATTAAATAAGATACATGGTACACACATTATCAGTATGTATATATATGGAGAAGCAATTGGGTTGGGCCACTCGTTATGACAACAGACAGACTCACTTTTGTAAATACATATTAAAACAATTTGATAATACAAACATGAAATACACGTACAAAACCACTCTAAAAAGTTATGGTAGACTGAAATTAAACACAGACGGATCTGTAGTCCAGTGGTAACACTCTGGACTGGTAATACCGCGATCACAGGTTCGATCCCCCATCTGACCCTAATAAAATTAACAGTCTTTCAGATGGGACATTAAACCGAGGTCTCGTGTCGGTGCTGTACACCGTGCGCGTAAAAGAACCAGATGAGACTCTGGATTGGGTCTCTGTCTGTATCATTGCACTATCCTCCTACAATATAAAATGACTAATCTCTTCAGGAGGCGTCGCTCATATGGGCAACCGATAGCGACGATAAATAAACGTAAAGCACACACAGAAATTAAACAATACATTTACTCGTATATACACATTAACACAACTGCCAACATTGAACTTAAATATAGTAATTCCTACATAGAAAATCACTAGAACAAGTCATTATAAAAACTCATTCATATAGATCCACAACATCTATATGAGTAGTACACATAGAGTCTTCTTGCAAGTAAAATATCGTGGCATGGTGATGTTTTGGCACCAACAACTTTCTCATTGGATAATACACAAGTTTGTACACAGTAGCAAGTACTTGTCCAACTAAAGAGAAATGGTATTTCTACATCATTTGACCTTCACCAAGTTGAAAGAAAACTTGTATTTCCCAACTCAAATGAAACGTAACCCTATAGTGGTGAAACCTATGCTCGGCGTATTCCTGTGCTCGGTGTATTTGTTAACTTACATCCGTATTTAAAATATTTATATAGTTCTAGGCTAATTTCACTGACAGAGCTGAAGCATGGTTCAATAGCATTCAGTTACGTGACTGGTCCAGCAGCCGAATATAAACAAACAAATCATTAGGAGAATATTTCCACTGAAACTGATACGGTGTATGAGCAATTCAGGTAGCTATACGTACGGTGTATGAGCAATTCAGGTAGCTATACGCACGGTGTATGAGCAATTCAGGTAGCTATACGTACGGTGTATGAGAAATTCAGGTAGCTATACGTACGGTGTATGAGCAATTCAGGTAGCTATACGTACGGTGTATGAGCAATTCAGGTAGCTATACGTACGGTGTATGAGCAATTCAGGTAGCTATACGTATTGTGTATGAGCAATTCATGTAGCTATACGTACGGTGTATGAGCAATTCAGGTAGCTATACGTATTGTGTATGAGCAATTCAGGTAGCTATACGTACGGTGTATGAGCAATTCAGGTAGCTATACGTACGGTGTATGAGCAATTCAGGTAGCTATACGTACGGTATATGAGCAATTCAGATAGCTATCCGAATTAAAATGAGTTCATCTAACCGGAAAAATAGTTTCTATACCATATCTGATT
>JABXNX010002146.1:0-10022 GCA_014843695.1 Archivesica marissinica | reverse complement strand
TCTAATTTAGTTACTGTTTCATTAAAGAAGTTGAGACATGAAGCAGCTGTTTGTTTGTGTTTATATAAGTTTTTATAAAATATCCTTTCCTCTTCTAGAATTGTGGTTGGATCAGTTATAATTTTATTGGAAACGTTAAGTGCAGTGATATTCTTTTGCTCAGCGTGCCGTATTTCTAAATTAGCAAAATATTTTGTATTATATTCGTTAGATTCAATATGAATAGCTTTTGCTCTTATCATAAGTCCATTTATTCTTTGTTCAAGTATATTGTTAAGCAGGTCATGTGTTTCATTTAATCGTTCTCTTAAATTGTCGGTGTTTGTATTATCATCGGCTAGTTTATGTTCTAATTCTTCTATTGTTTTCCTCAGTTTAAGTTCTTGTTTACACTGTTGTTGTTTGTTAGCTGTTGCATATTTTATCGATTCATTTCTAATGTTTCCTTTTATAATTTCCCATAGTGTATTGGGGTTTGCATTTTTATTAAATGTAGAAGTTTCGATAATACTTTTTTTGATAATCAATTGGTAGTCATCATCTAATAGCAAACTGTTATTAATCTTAAAATATCCCTTTCCTCTATTTTGATTAAATATCTCCATGTTTAGAACAACTATTGAATGATCAGATTTAAAACTTGGAATTATCACAGATTCTTTAACAAAATTACATAGGTACTCCGACATTAGGAAATAATCCAGTCTGCTGAATATTGGTGGATTCGTATTTGAATGCCATGTACATTGAGAAACAGAATGATTTAAATGTCTCCAAATATCTACCAAATTGTTTTGTTTTATAACGTCATAAATTGTTTGCCTACATTTAAGATGCGTATCCTTTCGACCGTTTTTCTTATCTTTGTCAACATCTAATATTGTATTAAAATCACCGCCTATTAAAACATTTTTATCATTATTTTCTAACAGGTATTTTTCTAGCACTTTATAAAAGTGTTGGTCATCTGTATTTGGTCCATAAATATTGATTAAAGTGAATTGAAGTTCTTTTATTTTTAGTTCCAGTGAAATTATTCGACCGTTTATTATTTCTTCAAAGTTTGTGATTACGCATGGGTATGCTTCATTAATAAGAATTGCGACACCTTCACTATTGTGTTTTGTTCCGCTAAAATATGCCTCCTCACCTTTCCATTCTGATTTCCATTTTCCAAATGATTCTTTAGTAGAATGAGTTTCCTGTAAGAGGCATATTGACATTTTTTTGCTTTTTAACCACTGGAATATTTGCAGTCGCTTCCTGGTGTTTGCAAGCCCGCGGACATTATATGAACATATTAAGGTTTCCATTTTGCTTTACAAATGAAAGATAAACATGAATCCATGATGGAAACGATCGTTTAGAAAAATAACAAAGCTTGGGCATAAGTGTATGTAGTTGTAATGAAAGGATCCAGGAAAATGTCCGACCACATTGTAGTGCTTGAATGAGATTAGGTTCGAAAACTGTATAGGAAATATACTCGAATGCGGTAATACAATGTCATTATGTAGTATGTACATCCGTAAATGAGTAACATACTAGAGGTATAAAGTATACCTAAAGGTATATAAGTATCAAAACCGGAAATGATCCAGAATGGTACGTGAATCATTAAGGTTTTTGTCTGGGATTAGGTTCGAAAACTTTATAGGAAATATTCACGAATCCGGTAAAAACAATGTCATTATGTAGTATTTACATCTGTAAATGAGTAACATATAGTGCAGCGGCAACAGGTGGTAAAAAAGTGACATACCCCTCCCGGTGGTATAACAAGACAAAACTACTTTTAAATGATAGGTATTGATGTCCTCGAATAATTTATTGTGTGTGTACTAAGCAAAAAGGTGTACAAATATGCATATTAACCCCTTATGTCCGGCTACCTTCATAATTTCCTTCAAAATCTTTTAGCATAGTTGTACACCTTTTAGCCTAGTTGTACACCTTTTAGCTTAGTACACACCCACTAAATTATTCAAGGACATCAATACCTTTAATTTAAGACCGATTTCATCTTGTTATACCACCGGGAGTCCCCTTTTTAGGGCTCTTTTTGAGACCTTGCCACTGCACTAATAGTAGTGTATTGGGTAAGTATATAAGTATCATAACAGGAAAGGATCTAGAATTTTACATGCAGCATTAAAGATTTTTCTAGAATTCAATTTTTAAAATATATATATATAGTATGTGGTGTATGCTCGGATCCAGTACAAGCAAATGAGTAACTATGTAATACAATTTACATAGGTAATTGATGTTTGATGGGCATAGAGTAAGTATATACATATCTAAAACACCAATATTATAATGTTGCGTGTTATGCAGAAGTAACTAAATTGTATCTTTCATATATATCAATATGACAGCGTATACATGTATGTACCAATCCGATTGAATCGGTATCTACTACTCAATCCTTTCACCTGTAGGAATGGTTCACATGCCATTTATTCCATCTTCACGGAAGAATAGCATTTAAACGTTAATTGAAATAATAACTTAGGCATATAAACATTCAGAGACAAATATATGCTGGTCAATTTATGGCAAGTTAGAACACTCCAAATATTATCTGCTTCCAAGGGCTGCATTACAGAGTATATTTCAAGTGATAGAGTCAAACTCTACCAACAAGATATCGCCACAGCTGTGATACACTCCTCGGAACAGACACCAAGTGGATGTTACACAGATCAAATTGTCAGTCTAAGCTATCAACCCTGTATGGCAAAAACCTAACGAAACGAAAAAATAGGAATTGTTTGTGAGGGATACCGCAATAACAATTGATCAATTCACGTTGATATTCCGTGGCATTTAATCCAGTCTCGTGGTCTAAGATAAAAAAATATATATATAGTCCATTACATTTGGATATAGTTACTTACTATACGACAATATTGGCATGTTTGTTTATGACATATAGACTTCAAATAGACATATTTCAACATTCCTTCAAATACAATCGTGACGTCATACCTTTTTACTGGCAGTCCATTATTATCAATATTGAACTGCTGTCCAAAGGTCGGAGTATTACATTAAATCATATACGTAATGTTACGACATTTAATTAATAAGATCTTGATAATTATATACGCTTGTGTTATAAGTAATATATAGGCCTCAAACTGGACCAAAATGTTAAATATTGGTGCTGTGCCCAGAGCTTTGCGCTACGCACCGCGCACAGTCCAATAGTCTGCATTTTAGATAGTTTTCGGCCTAAGTCCTATGCATATACGAATATAGATAATCGTTGATCATTTAAATGATACGTCACGACTGTATGCATCATTTTAGGCCAACAAAATATATAGTGTTTGTTTACTGCCAATCATCTCATTATGTCGACAATCAACGGTCTGCTAATATTCAGCCAAGCAACAATGAACAGACATGTTTCATTCCTGGCCTAGTCTGGTAAATCATGCATATAATAGTAATATAAAGTGCTCTCATAATGCATAGCTATATAGATATATTTATAATTATATAACACGAAGTTTTAAATGTACAGTTCCACTCAAAAGTTTTGATTCATACACATTTATCAGAGTTTGCACTTTCATTGTTTATGTAGATGGCCATGGTAGGTCCAGCCAAGAATCAAAGTCTTTGTACAGAACTTTGTGGACATTGCCCATTTTGTCTTTGTAGAAAATATTGCCGTTCATGGTCCAGGCTGTATCTACTTCGTCCGGTTGCTTCCGTTTAACACTCATTAGTACAAGATGATGTGTTTTGGTTAAGTCTTCTGTGACAAACATAGGCTTTGGTAGTTAATAATAGTAGTTTGGTAGGTATAATGTGTACGGCATGAGTAAGTAAATATATACTGTATAATATACCATATGTGTACGGCATGAGTAAGTAAATATATACTGTATAATATACCATATAATGTGTACGGCATGGCATGAGTAAGTATATACTGTATAATATACCATATAATGTGTACGGCATGAGTAAGTAAATATATACTGTATAATATACCATATGTGTACGGCATGAGTAAGTAAATATATACTGTATAATATACCATATAATGTGTATGGCACGGCATGAGTAAGTAAATATATACTGTATAATATACCATATGTGTACGGCATGAGTAAGTAAATATATACTGTATAATATACCATATAATGTGTACGGCATGGCATGAGTAAGTAAATATATACTGTATAATATACCATATAATGTGCAAGGCATGAGTAAGTAAATATATACTGTATAATATACCATATAATGTGTACGGCATGAGTAAGTAAATATATACTGTATAATATACCATATAATGTGTACGGCATGAGTATGTGTGTGTTTTACGTCTATTTATCGTCACTACAGGTTGCCCATATGAGCGACGCCTCCTGAAGAGATTAGTCATTTTAGATTTTGGAGGATAGTGCAATGATACAGACAGAGACCCGTTCCAGATTCTCCTCTGGTTCTTTAACGTGCACAGTGTAAAGCACCGACACGAGAACTCGGTTTAATGTCCCATCTGAAAGATTGTTAATGTTATTAGGGTCAGACTGGGGATCGAACCTGCGATCCTTGGATTACAAGTCCAGCGTGTTAACCACTGGACTACAGATCCGTCTAATGACAGCTTCTATGACATTGAATTAAATATGCATCAAGCGATAATTATTTTCTCAGAATTGTTAACAAATACTCACCTGCTCCAATTTCTTAACACCTCAAATATGTCCATGCAAACTTCAAAATGCGTCAAACTAATTAACATGGGCCCCATTGTAATGGGTTCATAAACAATGTTACAAACAATTTGTTAAAAGCTAACACATTATTTGTATTTGTTTTTAAGAATTACATTTTAATATTTCTCATAAAGAAACCAATAAATATATTTAAAACATATGATATATGATCTCAATATCTCAGATAAACTATAAATTCCACTTTTTTGTTATCTTACCGACCTAAACCTCGAGCTCAATACCACTGAAGAATCGCTTTATTATAGTGTGAAAATGTAAGGGAAATATAAAATCAATAAAATCACGTTTCAACATCCGTCACTGTTATTGGCATTTACGTTTTTGATGAAATTTCCCAAATTCAAAGCAAATAAATGCTATCTAAGTTCATAGTTGGTCTAAATCATTATATATATATAGATATCATTGGTACATTGCTAGAACAGTTATTTTATAACGTTTGCCAAACGTACCTACTTATTGAAAAGTTGTGGGGATGATGTGGGTCGAAATGTCTCTAAATTTTCGGACAATTCTGCCTGGAAAAAAATATCGTGATGGTAGTAATAAAAGTGCGCTTTATACATCGGTAAATACGGTATATATTCAGACACCTTAAAGTTACACTACATTGGTGCAAAAAGCAAATTTTTACAGAATGTAATTTCCTATTATATGGTATCCCCCCCCCCCAAATATTTGTAGGAGAATCGGAGTATTTCAATTAATAAACAAGTGTCGTATACGCCGTATATAGACATAACAATTTAATGTAAATATGGTCAACATACATGAGTAATACAACACGTGTATAATATATATATAATAACAACATTTAGGATACAGATTGACTGCTAACTATGTACATATTTATTTACAGACTGATTAGATTTAAATTATTTCTAAACTACAGTATCTGTGTTTATAGAATCCATGTGAATTCATTAGCATGTCTGAGCGTTATATGCAATCCTACTTTCATTTTTGTAGACCTCAAAAAACATTGATTGAAAGTTAGTGTGAAATTTGTAGCAGCAATGCTATTTATACGTAAAATATGTATTTTTGTGCGTTTTGCGATGTAATGTCGCTTTTACCCAGATTCTACTATATGTAATTTCTGTGATGGACTCTTTCATCTGTCAATATAAGTCCTTACAAGGGATGTTTAATGCATGTAAACTGAATGGAAAACAGTGCAGACAGGAGCAGCATAAGTACTCTTGCAATCAATTTATGTTTACACTCCTGCATGCGTGTTTGGATACATCATATATAATAAATTTGCAATAAAACAACTTTACACCTTTAGCTTTTTGTTGTTGGAAAATACATACTAAAATCAGTATCTGAATGACTTTTAGCTAATTTCTTTTTCACAGTCAATTGAATAGCTTTAGGTGTTAACCCAGATACTGTCTACCTCTGTCATACCGGCACCTGTATGATACATTCTCCTATATCACCATCACCGCCTACAATACAATGATCGGCAACAATGCCATCTTCATCCATCACACCGTCAACCAGTATTATACCATCTCCACCCACCATTAAAACATACCGTTACCCCTACACCCATCATACAACATCCACTCACAGTACCACTGGCATGTACCATGTCCTCTACACCCATCATACAGCATCCACTCACAGTACCACTGGCAGTTACCATGTCCCCTACACCATCATACAACATCCACTCACAGTACCACTGGCAGTTACCATGTCCCCTACACCCATCATACAACATCCACTCACAGTACCACTGGCAGTTACCATGTCCCCTACACCCATCATACAACATCCACTCACAGTACCACTGGCAGTTACCATGTCCCCTACACCCATCATACAATATCCACTCACAGTACCACTGACACTTACCATGTCCCCTACACCCATCATACAACATCCACTCACAGTACCACTGGCAGTTACCATGTCCCCCACCCCCCTACACCCATCATACAACATCCACTCACAGTACCGCTGGTAGTTACCATGTCCCCTACACCCATCATACAACATCCACTCACAGTACCACTGGCAGTTACCATGTCCTCTACACCCATCATACAGCATCCACTCACAGTACCACTGGCAGTTACCATGTCCCTACACCCATCATACAACATCCACTCACAGTACCACTGGCAGTTACCATGTCCCCTACACCCATCATACAACATCCACTCACAGTACCACTGGCAGTTACCATGTCCCCTACACCCATCATACAACATCCACTCACAGTACCACTGGCAGTTACCATGTCCCCTACACCCATCATACAACATCACTCACAGTACCACTGGCAGTTACCATGTCCCCTACACCCATCATACAACATCCACTCACAGTACCACTGGCAGTTACCATGTCCCCTACACCCATCATACAACATCACTCACAGTACCACTGGCAGTTACCATTCCCTAACCCATCATACACCCACTCACAGTACCACTGGCAGTTACCATGTCCTCTATACCCATCATACACATCCACTCACAGTACCACTGGCAGTTACCATGTCCTCTACACCCATCATACAACATCCACTCACAGTACCACTGGCAGTTACCATGTCCTCTACACCCATCATACAACATCCACTCACAGTACCACTGGCAGTTACCATGTCCCCTACACCCATCATACAACATCCACTCACAGTACCACTGGCAGTTACCATGTCCTCTACACCCATACACCCACAGTACCACTGTCAGTTACCATGTCCTCTACAACCATCATACAATATCCACTCACAGTACCACTGGCAGTTACCATGTCATCTATACCCATCTTACAGCATCCACTCACAGTAC
Organism: Archivesica marissinica; assembly: GCA_014843695.1. Taxonomy (NCBI): domain Eukaryota; kingdom Metazoa; phylum Mollusca; class Bivalvia; order Venerida; family Vesicomyidae; genus Archivesica; species Archivesica marissinica. Next base: position 2,446 of record JABXNX010002146.1, on the reverse strand, counting down.
CACTGGCAGTTACCATGTCCCCTACACCCATCATACAACATCCACTCACAGTACCACTGGCAGTTACCATGTCCTCTACACCCATCTTACAACATCCACTCACAGTACCACTGGCAGTTACCATGTCCCCTACACCCATCATACAACATCCACTCACAGTACCACTGGTAGTTACCATGTGCCCTATACCCATCATACAACATCCACTCACAGTAACACTGGCAGTTACCATGTCCCCTACACCCATCATACAATATCCACTCACAGTACCACTGGAAGTTACCATGTCCTCTATACCCATCTTACAGCATCCATTCACAGTACCACTGGCAGTTACCATGTCCCCTACACCCATCATACAATATCCACTCACAGTACCACTGGCAGTTACCATGTCCCCTACACCCATCATACAATATCCACTCACAGTACCACTGGCAGTTACCATGTCCCCTACACCCATCATACAACATCCACTCACAGTACCACTGGCAGTTACCATGTCCCCTATACCCATCATACAACATCCACTCACAGTACCACTGGCAGTTACCATGTCCCCTATACCCATCTTACAACATCCACTCACAGTACCACTGGCAGTTACCATGTCCTCTACACCCATCATACAACATCCACTCACAGTACCACTGGCAGTTACCATGTCCCTACACCCATCATACAACATCCACTCACAGTACCACTGGCAGTTACCATGTCCCCTACACCCATCATACAACATCCACTCACAGTACCACTGGCAGTTACCATGTCCCCTACACCCATCATACAACATCCACTCACAGTACCACTGGCAGTTACCATGTCCTCTACACCCATCATACAATATCCACTCACAGTACCACTGGCAGTTACCATGTCCCCTACACCCATCATACAACATCCACTCACAGTACCACTGGCAGTTACCATGTCCTCTACACCCATCTTACAATATCCAATCACAGTACCACTGGCAGTTACCATGTCCTCTACACCCATCATACAATATCCACTCACAGTACCACTGGCAGTTACCATGTCCTCTACACCCATCTTACAACATCCACTCACAGTACCACTGGCAGTTACCATGTCCCCTACACCCATCATACAACATCCACTCACAGTACCACTGGCAGTTACCATGTCCTCTACACCCATCTTACAACATCCACTCACAGTACCACTGGCAGTTACCATGTCCCCTACACCCATCATACAACATCCACTCACAGTACCACTGGCAGTTACCATGTCCCCTTACACCCATCATACAACATCCACTCACAGTACCACTGGCAGTTACCATGTCCCCTACACCCATCATACAACATCCACTCACAGTACCACTGGCAGTTACCATGTCCCCTACACCCATCATACAACATCCACTCACAGTACCACTGGCAGTTACCATGTCCTCTACACCCATCATACAATATCCACTCACAGTACCACTGGCAGTTACCATGTCCCCTACACCCATCATACAATATCCACTCACAGTACCACTGGCAGTTACCATGTCCCCTACACCTCTACAAATCCACTCACAGTACCACTGGCAGTTACCATGTCCTCTACACCCATCATACAATATCCCCTCACAGTACCACTGGCAGTTACCATGTCCTCTACACCCATCATACAATATCCACTCACAGTACCACTGGCAGTTACCATGTCCTCTACACCCATCATACAATATCCACTCACAGTACCACTGGCAGTTACCATGTCCCCTTACACCCAACATACAACATCCACTCACAGTACCACTGGCAGTTACCATGTCCTCTATACCCATCTTACAGCATCCATTCACAGTACCACTGGCAGTTACCATGTCCCCTACACCCATCATACAATATCCACTCACAGTACCACTGGCAGTTACCATGTCCCCTACACCCATCATACAACATCCACTCACAGTACCACTGGCAGTTACCATGTCCTCTACACCCATCATACAATATCCACTCACAGTACCACTGGCAGTTACCATGTCCTCTACACCCATCATACAATATCCACTCACAGTACCACTGGCAGTTACCATGTCCTCTACACCCATCATACAATATCCACTCACAGTACCACTGGCAGTTACCATGTCCCCTTACACCCAACATACAACATCCACTCACAGTACCACTGGCAGTTACCATGTCCTCTATACCCATCTTACAGCATCCATTCACAGTACCACTGGCAGTTACCATGTCCCCTACACCCATCATACAACATCCACTCACAGTACCACTGGCAGTTACCATGTCCCCTACACCCATCATACAACATCCACTCACAGTACCACTGGCAGTTACCATGTCCTCTACACCCATCATACAACATCCACTCACAGTACCACTGGCAGTTACCATGTCCCCTACACCCATCATACAACATCCACTCACAGTACCACTGGCAGTTACCATGT
>JABXNX010002145.1:0-10024 GCA_014843695.1 Archivesica marissinica | reverse complement strand
GGTAAGTATATACGAGCATACAGCTATTAGGTAGTTCAGGGTAAGTATATACGAGCATGCAGCTATTAGGTAGTTCAGGGTAAGTATATACGAGCATACAGCTATTAGGTAGTTCAGGGTAAGTATATACGAGCATTCAGCTATTAGGTAGTTCAGGGTAAGTATATACGAGCATGCAGCTATTAGATAGTTCAGGGTAAGTATATACGAGCATGCAGCTATTAGGTAGTTCAGGGTAAGTATATACGTGCATGCAGCTATTAGGTAGTTCAGGGTAAGTATATACGAGCATGCAGCTATTAGGTAGTTCAGGGTAAGTATATACGAGCATGTAGCTATTAGGTAGTTCAGGGTAAGTATATACGTGCATGCAGCTATTAGGTAGTTCAGGGTAAGTATATACGTGCATGCAGCTATTAGGTAGTTCAGGGTAAGTATATACGAGCATGTAGCTATTAGGTAGTTCAGGGTAAGTAAATACGAGCATGCAGCTATTAGATAGTGCAGGGTAAGTATATACGAGCATGTAGCTATTAGATAGTTCAGGGTAAGTATATACGAGCATGCAGCTATTAGGTAGTTCAGGGTAAGTATATACGAGCATGCAGCTATTAGGTAGTGCAAGGTAAGTATATACGAGCATGTAGCTATTAGGTAGTTCAGGGTAAGTACATACGAGCATGCAGCTATTAGGTAGTTCAGGTAAGTATATACGAGCATGCAGCTATTAGATAGTCAGTAAGTATATACGAGCATGCAGCTATTAGGTAGTTCAGGTAAGTATATACGAGCATGCAGCTATTAGGTAGTTCAAGGTAAGTATATACGAGCATGCAGCTATTAGGTAGTTCAGGTAAGTATATACGAGCATGCAGCTATTAGATAGTTCAGGTAAGTATATACGAGCATGCAGCTATTAGATAGTTCAGGTATGTATATACGAGCATCCAGCTATTAGATAGTTCAGGTAAGTATATACGAGCATGCAGCTATTAGGTAGTTCAGGTAAGTATATACGAGCATGCAGCTATTAGGTAGTTCAAGGTAAGTATATACGAGCATGCAGCTATTAGGTAGTTCAGGTAAGTATATACGAGCATGCAGCTATTAGATAGTTCAGGGTAAGTATATACGAGCATGCAGCTATTAGGTAGTTCAAGGTAAGTATATACGAGCATGCAGCTATTAGGTAGTTCAGGGTAAGTATATACGAGCATGCAGCTATTAGGTAGTTCAGGGTAAGTATATACGAGCATGCAGCTATTAGGTAGTTCAGGGTAAGTATATACGTGCATGCAGCTATTAGGTAGTTCAGGGTAAGTATATACGAGCATGCAGCTATTAGGTAGTTCAGGGTAAGTATATACGAGCATGCAGCTATTAGGTAGTTCAGGGTAAGTATATACGAGCATGCAGCTATTAGGTAGTTCAGGGTAAGTATATACGAGCATGTAGCTATTAGGTAGTTCAGGGTAAGTATATACGAGCATGCAGCTATTAGGTAGTTCAGGGTAAGTATATACGAGCATGCAGCTATTAGATAGTTCAGGGTAAGTATATACGAGCATGCAGCTATTAGGTAGTTCAAGGTAAGTATATACGAGCATGCAGCTATTAGGTAGTTCAAGGTAAGTATATACGAGCATGCAGCTATTAGATAGTTCAAGGTAAGTATATACGAGCATGCAGCTATTAGATAGTTCAGGTATGTATATACTAGCATCCAGCTATTAGATAGTTCAGGTATGTATATACGAGCATCCAGCTATTAGATAGTTCAGGTAAGTATATACGAGCATGCAGCTATTAGGTAGTTCAGGTATGTATATACGAGCATCCAGCTATTAGGTAGTTCAAGGTAAGTATATACGAGCATGCAGCTATTAGGTAGTTCAGGTATGTATATACGAGCATCCAGCTATTAGATAGTTCAGGGTAAGTATATACGAGCATACAGCTATTAGATAGTTCAAGGTAAGTATATACGAGCATGCAGCTATTAGGTAGTTCAGGGTAAGTATATACGAGCATGCAGACTATTAGGTAGTTCAGGGTAAGTATATACGAGCATGCAGCTATTAGGTAGTTCAGGGTAAGTATATACGAGCATGCAACTATTAGGTAGTTCAGGGTAAGTATATACGAGCATGCAGCTATTAGGTAGTTCAGGGTAAGTATATACGAGCATGCAGCTATTAGGTAGTTCAAGGTAAGTATATACGAGCATGCAGCTATTAGGTAGTTCAGGGTAAGTATATACGAGCATGCAGCTATTAGGTAGTGCAAGGTAAGTATATACGAGCATGCAGCTATTAGGTAGTTCAAGGTAAGTATATACGAGCATGCAGCTATTAGGTAGTGCAAGGTAAGTATATACGAGCATGCAGCTATTAGATAGTTCAGGTAAGTATATACGAGCATGCAGCTATTAGTAGTTCAGGTATGTATATACTAGCATCCAGCTATTAGATAGTTCAGGTATGTATATACGAGCATCCAGCTATTAGATAGTTCAGGTAAGTATATACGAGCATGCAGCTATTAGGTAGTTCAGGTATGTATATACGAGCATCCAGCTATTAGGTAGTTCAAGGTAAGTATATACGAGCATGCAGCTATTAGGTAGTTCAGGTATGTATATACGAGCATCCAGCTATTAGATAGTTCAGGGTAAGTATATACGAGCATACAGCTATTAGATAGTTCAAGGTAAGTATATACGAGCATGCAGCTATTAGGTAGTTCAGGGTAAGTATATACGAGCATGCAGACTATTAGGTAGTTCAGGGTAAGTATATACGAGCATGCAGCTATTAGGTAGTTCAGGGTAAGTATATACGTGCATGCAGACTATTAGGTAGTTCAGGGTAAGTATATACGAGCATGCAGCTATTAGGTAGTTCAGGGTAAGTATATACGAGCATGTAGCTATTAGGTAGTTCAGGGTAAGTATATACGTGCATGCAGCTATTAGGTAGTTCAGGGTAAGTATATACGTGCATGCAGCTATTAGGTAGTTCAGGGTAAGTATATACGAGCATGTAGCTATTAGGTAGTTCAGGGTAAGTAAATACGAGCATGCAGCTATTAGATAGTGCAGGGTAAGTATATACGAGCATGTAGCTATTAGATAGTTCAGGGTAAGTATATACGAGTATGCAGCTATTAGGTAGTTCAGGGTAAGTATATACGAGCATGCAGCTATTAGGTAGTGCAAGGTAAGTATATACGAGCATGCAGCTATTAGGTAGTTCAGGTAAGTATATACTAGCATGCAGCTATTAGATAGTTCAGGTAAGTATATACGAGCATCCAGCTATTAGATAGTTCAGGTAAGTATATACGAGCATGCAGCTATTAGGTAGTTCAGGTAAGTATATACGAGCATCAGCTATTAGGTAGTTCAAGGTAAGTATATACGAGCATGCAGCTATTAGGTAGTTCAGGTAAGTATATACGAGCATGCAGCTATTAGGTAGTTCAGGGTAAGTATATACGAGCATGCAGCTATTAGATAGTTCAGGTAAGTATATACGAGCATGCAGCTATTAGGTAGTTCAGGTAAGTATATACGAGCATGCAGCTATTAGGTAGTTCAAGGTAAGTATATACGAGCATGCAGCTATTAGGTAGTTCAGGTATGTATATACGAGCATCCAGCTATTAGATAGTTCAGGGTAAGTATATACGAGCATACAGCTATTAGATAGTTCAGGTAAGTATATACGAGCATGCAGCTATTAGGTAGTTCAGGGTAAGTATATACGAGCATGCAGCTATTAGGTAGTTCAGGGTAAGTATATACGAGCATGCAGCTATTAGGTAGTTCAGGGTAAGTATATACGAGCATGCAGCTATTAGGTAGTTCAGGGTAAGTATATACGAGCATGCAGCTATTAGGTAGTTCAGGGTAAGTATATACGAGCATGCAGCTATTAGGTAGTTCAGGGTAAGTATATACGAGCATGCAGCTATTAGGTAGTGCAAGGTAAGTATATACGAGCATGTAGCTATTAGGTAGTTCAGGGTAAGTACATACGAGCATGCAGCTATTAGGTAGTGCAAGGTAAGTATATACGAGCATGCAGCTATTAGATAGTTCAGGGTAAGTATATACGAGCATGCAGCTATTAGGTAGTTCAAGGTAAGTATATACGAGCATGCAGCTATTAGGTAGTTCAGGGTAAGTATATACGAGCATACAGCTATTAGATAGTTCAAGGTAAGTATATACGAGCATGCAGCTATTAGATAGTTCAGGTATGTATATACTAGCATCCAGCTATTAGATAGTTCAGGTATGTATATACGAGCATCCAGCTATTAGATAGTTCAGGTAAGTATATACGAGCATGCAGCTATTAGGTAGTTCAGGTAAGTATATACGAGCATGCAGCTATTAGGTAGTTCAAGGTAAGTATATACGAGCATGCAGCTATTAGGTAGTTCAGGTAAGTATATACGAGCATCCAGCTATTAGATAGTTCAGGGTAAGTATATACGAGCATGCAGCTATTAGATAGTTCAAGGTAAGTATATACGAGCATGCAGCTATTAGGTAGTTCAGGGTAAGTATATACGAGCATGCAGCTATTAGGTAGTTCAGGGTAAGTATATACGAGCATGCAGCTATTAGGTAGTTCAGGTAAGTATATACGAGCATGCAGCTATTAGATAGTTCAGGTAAGTATATACGAGCATGCAGCTATTAGGTAGTTCAGGTAAGTATATACGAGCATGCAGCTATTAGGTAGTTCAAGGTAAGTATATACGAGCATGCAGCTATTAGGTAGTTCAGGTAAGTATATACGAGCATGCAGCTATTAGATAGTTCAGGGTAAGTATATACGAGCATGTAGCTATTAGATAGTTCAGGGTAAGTATATACGAGCATGCAGCTATTAGGTAGTTCAGGGTAAGTATATACGAGCATGCAGCTATTAGGTAGTGCAAGGTAAGTATATACGAGCATGCAGCTATTAGATAGTTCAGGTATGTATATACTAGCATCCAGCTATTAGATAGTTCAGGTAAGTATATACGAGCATGCAGCTATTAGATAGTTCAGGTAAGTATATACGAGCATGCAGCTATTAGGTAGTTCAGGTATGTATATACGAGCATCCAGCTATTAGGTAGTTCAAGGTAAGTATATACGAGCATGCAGCTATTAGGTAGTTCAGGTATGTATATACGAGCATCCAGCTATTAGATAGTTCAGGGTAAGTATATACGAGCATACAGCTATTAGATAGTTCAAGGTAAGTATATACGAGCATGCAGCTATTAGGTAGTTCAGGGTAAGTATATACGAGCATGCAGCTATTAGGTAGTTCAGGGTAAGTATATACGAGCATGCAGCTATTAGGTAGTTCAGGGTAAGTATATACGTGCATGCAGACTATTAGGTAGTTCAGGGTAAGTATATACGAGCATGCAGCTATTAGGTAGTTCAGGGTAAGTATATACGAGCATGTAGCTATTAGGTAGTTCAGGGTAAGTATATACGAGCATGCAGCTATTAGGTAGTTCAGGGTAAGTATATACGAGCATGCAGCTATTAGGTAGTTCAGGGTAAGTATATACGAGCATGTAGCTATTAGGTAGTTCAGGGTAAGTATATACGAGCATGCAGCTATTAGATAGTTCAGGGTAAGTATATACGAGCATGTAGCTATTAGATAGTTCAGGGTAAGTATATACGAGCATGCAGCTATTAGGTAGTTCAGGGTAAGTATATACGAGCATGCAGCTATTAGGTAGTGCAAGGTAAGTATATACGAGCATGTAGCTATTAGGTAGTTCAGGGTAAGTACATACGAGCATGCAGCTATTAGGTAGTGCAAGGTAAGTATATACGAGCATGTAGCTATTAGGTAGTTCAGGGTAAGTATATACGAGCATGCAGCTATTAGGTAGTTCAAGGTAAGTATATACGAGCATGCAGCTATTAGGTAGTGCAAGGTAAGTATATACGAGCATGCAGCTATTAGGTAGTTCAAGGTAAGTATATACGAGCATGCAGCTATTAGGTAGTTCAGGTAAGTATATACGAGCATGCAGCTATTAGATAGTTCAGGTATGTATATACTAGCATCCAGCTATTAGATAGTTCAGGTATGTATATACGAGCATCCAGCTATTAGATAGTTCAGGTAAGTATATACGAGCATGCAGCTATTAGGTAGTTCAGGTATGTATATACGAGCATCCAGCTATTAGGTAGTTCAAGGTAAGTATATACGAGCATGCAGCTATTAGGTAGTTCAGGTATGTATATACGAGCATCCAGCTATTAGATAGTTCAGGGTAAGTATATACGAGCATACAGCTATTAGATAGTTCAAGGTAAGTATATACGAGCATGCAGCTATTAGGTAGTTCAGGGTAAGTATATGCGAGCATGCAGACTATTAGGTAGTTCAGGGTAAGTATATACGAGCATGCAGCTATTAGGTAGTTCAGGGTAAGTATATACGTGCATGCAGACTATTAGGTAGTTCAGGGTAAGTATATACGAGCATGCAGCTATTAGGTAGTTCAGGTATGTATATACGAGCATCCAGCTATTAGATAGTTCAGGGTAAGTATATACGAGCATGCAGCTATTAGATAGTTCAAGGTAAGTATATACGAGCATGCAGCTATTAGGTAGTTCAGGGTAAGTATATACGAGCATGCAGCTATTAGGTAGTTCAGGGTAAGTATATACGAGCATGCAGCTATTAGGTAGTTCAGGGTAAGTATATACGAGCATGCAGCTATTAGGTAGTTCAGGGTAAGTATATACGAGCATGCAGCTATTAGGTAGTTCAGGGTAAGTATATACGAGCATGCAGCTATTAGGTAGTTCAAGGTAAGTATATACGAGCATGCAGCTATTAGGTAGTTCAAGGTAAGTATATACGAGCATGCAGCTATTAGGTAGTTCAAGGTAAGTATATACGTGCATGCAGCTATTAGGTAGTTCAAGGTAAGTATATACGAGCATGCAGCTATTATGTAGTTCAGGGTAAGTATATACGAGCATGCAGCTATTAGGTAGTTCAAGGTAAGTATATACGAGCATGCAGCTATTAGGTAGTTCAGGGTAAGTATATACGAGCATGCAGCTATTAGATAGTTCAGGGTAAGTATATACGAGCATGCAGCTATTAGGTAGTTCAGGGTAAGTATATACGAGCATGCAGCTATTAGGTAGTTCAGGGTAAGTATATACGAGCATGCAGCTATTAGGTAGTTCAGGGTAAGTATATACGAGCATGCAGCTATTAGGTAGTTCAGGGTAAGTATATACGAGCATGTAGCTATTAGGTAGTTCAGGGTAAGTATATACGAGCATGTAGCTATTAGATAGTTCAGGGTAAGTATATACGAGCATGCAGCTATTAGGTAGTTCAGGGTAAGTATATACGAGCATGCAGCTATTAGGTAGTTCAGGGTAAGTATATACGAGCATGCAGCTATTAGGTAGTGCAAGGTAAGTATATACGAGCATGCAGCTATTATGTAGTGCAAGGTAAATATACGAGCATGCAGCTATTAGGTAGTTCAGGGTAAGTATATACGAGCATGCAGCTTTAGGTAGTTCAGGGTAAGTATATACGAGCATGCAGCTATTAGATAGTTCAAGGTAAGTATATACGAGCATGCAGCTATTAGGTAGTTCAGGGTAAGTATATACGAGCATGCAGCTATTAGGTAGTTCAGGGTAAGTATATACGAGCATGTAGCTATTAGGTAGTTCAGGGTAAGTATATACGAGCATGCAGCTATTAGATAGTTCAAGGTAAGTATATACGAGCATGCAGCTATTAGGTAGTTCAGGGTAAGTATATGCGAGCATGCAGCTATTAGGTAGTTCAGGGTAAGTATATGCGAGCACGCATTTTACCTGTAACACCTGTAATATACCTTTAACCAGATTGTATGTTTCTCCCCAGATTAATATTTGTCGAGTTGAAATTGATACTTTAAATAATATTCCAATCCATTTTCTAGGTAGGCGTGTTTTGAAATATCAGATGATATTGGAGATAGCCAACTGTGTTTGACAACACTGGAACAAATTATCCGAGAGCTGTCATCTTGTCATTGCTTGTGAAATGTATCTAAGATTCATATTCCGCGTCTGTGTAGGTTGGTGCTATTGGACAAAGAACGTATATTTCAAATCTCGATTAAATCGTATCTAAATATGAGATATGAAATAAATGACAATCACATGCAATTTCATGACATGTGTGTGTTTTGCGTTTATTTATCGTTGCTACCGGTTGATCACATGAGCGACGCCTCCTGAAAAGATTAGTCATTTTAGATTTTTGGAGGATAGTGCAATGATACAGACAGAGACCCATTCCAGAGTCTCCTCGGGTTCTTTTACGTGCACGGTGAACAGCACCGACACGAGACCTCGGTTTAATGCCCCATCTGAAAGACTTAATTTTATTTGGGTCAGACGGGGGATCGAACCTGCGATCCCTGGATTACCAGTCCAGCGTGTTACAACTGGACTACAGATCCGTCTGTAATTTGATTTGAAATAGATATCAAAGTCCAAATATCGATACATTTTTAAAAAACAAAACGTTTGTTTTTATTTTGTCATTTAGTTTGAAGTAGTTAGGCTCGTCCTAGTATACGTGCACTCTCCCTAGTACACGTTACATCTCTCCCTAGTACACTTGACATCTCTCCCTAGTACACGTGACATCGTGATCAAACAACAAAATACAATTAAAATTACAACGTTTTTCCCCTACTATTATTAGAATCTGGTTGCGATCAACTGTTCACTTAGATGGCTGTTCGAGACATTGTATTTAAAATAATTACAAACTCGTACAAGTTCATCGTTATAGAGCACGTCTCCTGGGAAACGCGATTTGGGATTTGCATAAATATTTCTGTACCAATTTTGAGTAGCTGTTTTATATATTTGCTAGATTGTATATAGAGTATCGTATCACGCTTCGCGATACAGTACACGGGTTGTATAGTATGTACGACGTGACCGCGTGTACCCCGCCAGGCATGTGGACGTGGCCGCGTGTACCCCGCCCGGCATGTGGACATGGCAGCGTGTACCCCGCCCGGCATGTGGACGTGGCCGCGTGTACCCCGCCCGGCATGTGGACGTGGCAGCGTGTACCCCGCCCGGCATGTGGACGTGGCGCGTGTACCCCGCCCGGCATGTGGACGTGTACCCCGCCAGGCATGTGGACGTGACCGCGTGTACCCCGCCAGGCATGTGGACGTGGCAGCGTGTACCCCGCCCGGCATGTGGACGTGGCAGCGTGTACCCCGCCCGGCATGTGGAAGTGGCAGCGTGTACCCCGCCCGGCATGTGTACGGTTATGTACATACAGAGGAGGCTCGCGCTACACCCGTGACATCCCTCCACATAGTGTATCACATACATAAGAAACGAAGCTCACGCTACACCCGTGACATCCCTCCACATTGTGTATCATATACATACCGACGAGACTCGCGCTACACCCGTGACATCCCTCCACATGGTGTATCACATACATAAGAAACGAAGCTCACGCTACACCCGTGACATCCATCCACATTGTGTATCATATACATACCGACGAGACTCACGCTACACCCGTGACATCCCTCCACATGGTGTATCACATACATACAGACGAGGCTCACGCTACATCCGTGGCATCCCTCCATACATAGTGTATTACATACATACCGACGAAGCTCACGCTACACCCGTGACATCTATCCACACAGTGTATCACATACATACCGACGAGACTCACGCTACACCCGTGACACCCCATCCACACATACATTTGTCTTTTATTGGTATTTGTGGTTGGTAGGAACATGGGATAAGTGAATAATTGTTTTACTCACGAGGAAAAGTGTCATTAAGCATAGGATTTAATATGATACTCTGGCCTTTTGAAAGAAGTCCAATATTAATAATAATGGACTGCAAGTACACACGTATGACGTCACGACAGTTTTTAAGGTTCCTATAAACGTACCTGGGTGT
>JABXNX010002144.1:0-10025 GCA_014843695.1 Archivesica marissinica | reverse complement strand
CCCTGACGACACACAAAGTAAGCGAACGAAGCACAAACAACCTGACGACACAACAAGTGAGGAAACGAAGCACAAACAACCTGACGACACACCAAGTAAGAGATCGAAGCTCAAATAACCTGACGACACACGAAGTGAGGGAACGAAGCACAAACAACCTGACGACACACAAAGTGAGCGATCGAAGCTCAAACAACCTGACGACACACCAAGTGAGGGAACGAAGCACAAACAACCTGACGACACACCAAGTGAGCGATCGAAGCACAAACAACCTGACGACACACCAAGTGAGCGAACGAAGCACAAACAACCTGACGACACACCAAGCGAGGGAACGAAGCACAAACAACCTGACGACACACCAAGTGAGCGAACGAAGCACAAACAACCTGACGACACACCAAGTGAGGGAACGAAGCTCAAACAACCTGACGACACAACAAGTGAAGGAACGAAGCACAAACAACCTGACGACACACAAAGTGAGCGATCGAAGCTCAAACAACCTGACGACACACCAAGTGAGGGAACGAAGCACAAACAACCTGACGACACACCAAGTGAGGGAACGAAGCACAAACAACCTGACGACACACCAAGTGAGGGAACGAAGCACAAACAACCTGACGACACACCAAGTGAGGGAACGAAGCACAAACAACCTGACGACACACCAAGTGAGGGATCGAAGCACAAACAACCTGACGACACACCAAGTGAGGGATCGAAGCTCAAATAACCTGACGACACACCAAGTGATGGAACGAAGCACAAACAACCTGACGACCACCAAGTGAACGATCGAAGCTCAAACAACCTGACGACCACCAAGTGAGCGATCGAAGCTCAAACAACCTGACGACCACCAAGTGAACGAACGAAGCACAAACAACCTGACGACACACCAAGTGAGCGAAAGAAGAACAAACAACATGACGACACACCACGTGAGCGAACGAAACACAAACAACCTGACGACACACCAAGTGAGGGAACGAAGCACAAACAACCTGACGACACACCAATGAACGATCGAAGCTCAAACAACCTGACGACACATCAAGTGAACGATCGAAGCTCAAACAACCTGACGACACACCAAGTGAGGGATCGAAGCCAAAAACCACACAACCAAAAACAAGCACTCGTTCAATGACTGCAACAAGCTATGTATACTATGCTGTGTATACTAACTTCATAATAGATCATTACTGACCTGATTATCAACTGGAAATAAATCTAAGCATATACCTGTTGGCGATTGTGCTGTACTAGCTGTGCAATGTGTGATCTGAAAGTAACATAGTAGTGGTAAATGCATGCTCATAGTTGCTTGAAAAAACAAAGTCTAACTGAAACAAGATATATCAAAGCACCGAGAGTGTTGTGATCGTCTGATGTATTAGTTATGTAAACAACCTATAACCTGCCGAATAAATTGGATTGAATGTGCAATCAACATAGATTCAGATCAGCCTCGTCGTAGCGCCGCGTCTGACCAGGATATATGTTGTTCGCTATTCCGACGAGTGTTTGAGCTCCTCTATTCGAATAGCAAACAGCATATAGCCTGAGCAGACGGTTTTCGGCCGTCTGATCTGGCTCTATGATGTTTGCAAAAGCGACATTAGTCGTGATTGGCGTGTTAAGGGTTAATTGAGTATTGCTGTTTAGAGTTGCACCGACAACTTAAGTTACATGGTGACTTTCAGCTGCTGTTATTGATGGAGAAAGACACAGGATGCCATGCCGAGCAATATGTCCGGTACGGGCGGTCACCCGGGTAGAACCACCGACTGGATATCTCCCAGTGGGATTCCAACCTACAGTGGTGAGAGACACGTGATTTGTAGTAAACTACCTTAAACAGTTACGCCACGGAGGTCTCCAACATATTGAAATCAAATACTCACTCACCTTGCTAAGGTTACACTGCAGACATTTACAAGAAGGTGCGTCGGCGATGAATGTCATACTAATTAAAATTGTTAATTTTGTACCGGTAGGCCTATGATTTAACATAATGTTCTGGCCTTTTGACAGCAGTCCAATATTAATAATAATGGACTGCAAGTACAAATGTATGACCTCACGATGGTGTTTTAAACAAAACATAATGTTCATGCCGGCGCGAGACAGCATAATAATTTATTATGCCACTAGTAAAACTCTATTGACGACCCAGGCAGTTCATATTAGCGTAAACCAACTTCTAAAACGCAGATATATATTAGGTAACAGTGAAGATTACATATCTTATTACAAGTTTACAAGTTTACGTCGATGTGCAAGAGCTACATATTCCTTCATTGCACAATGGGACTGCTTTATTTCAATAAATATTCGTGTTTTTCTAATCGTATACTTAGCATGAAACATTCACAATCCTTCTTCGTGATCATGAAAATAGAGAACCTCATACAGACGTATATACCTTATATAAATGTAGCTGAAACTGGATATAGAATGTAAATGCTATTGTTGCTATGTAATGTATAGCGTAGTAATGCGTCCGGCGCATGTTATAGTGTGCGGTTAGAATGTGTGTGTGTGGGGGGGGGGTGGGGGTGGTGGTGTCATGACATTAAATTTGGTATTCCCCGATCTTTTATCTGAGTATTTATTAAAATGTTTACTAGATCTTATATATGTAGCCTCTCGGTTTTCCTGTCCTTTAATCTTGGACAAGTACCCTTCCGACTAGCTCTTTGTGTCATTATATGTCCTGACGGGGGTGGGTTCGCTACAAAATGATACTTTGGACTAAGTGACTGGTCAACGCATACTGTGTAGTTCCAATAATTCATTTATTTCAATCAATGAGCCTGTTGGTTTCCTCAACTTAAACTCAAGTTGTTGTTGGAATTTTTAAACACTCTAAACAGATGATCGGTCACGTGACCTTCCATGTGCGACAAGGGATATATTCTAAATATAGCCCTGAAATTCTGTACATTTCAGTCAAAGGGACATAACTGATAACTCTGTTTAATTAAAAGATTTCACACTGTTACATATACATGTATTAACATATACTGACATCATAAACAAAATCTCTGCACTTTTATATTGAGCGTTACTTTTTCGCTACCCATTTTAGAATTATGGAGTTTACTATAATGAGTGAAGAAAATAACCATTCACACATTGCACTAATATACCCAATATTTTGATATCAAATTTGCCTGTATTTTATCTAAAAGGATATAAAGATTACCCTTATGGCAAGTACACATTTTGTTGTTGGTGTCAGTATATAAATAGACAATCAACACATCAAGATTCGTTCGATAGAACGGTGGGGTCCACAATAACTTGCCTGTGAACAGGTCATATATTATGTAGAGGATTAAATCTTTAAAAAACACAGACGGATCTGTAGTCGGTAACACGCTGGACTGGTAATCCAGGGATCGCAGGTTCGATCCCATGTCTGACCCTAATAAAATTAACAGTCTTTCAGATGGGACGTTAAACCGAGGTGCTTTACACCGTGCACGTAAAAGAACCAGAGGAGACTCTGGAATGGGTCTCTGTCTGTATCAATGCACTATCCTCCAACAATCTAAAATTACTGATCTCTCCAGGACGCGTCGCTCATATGGGCAACCGGTAGCGACGATAAATAAACGTAAAACACACACACACACATCAAGCTTCGTTCGATAGAACGATGGGGTTCACAATAACTTGCCTGTGAACAGGTCATATATCAAGTAGAAGATTAAATCTTTAAAAATCATTCAGTCATTCAGTCAGTATGCTATACATATTGTCTACCATTTAGCGTTTTCATTTATTTGTTTGTACAACTTAATTGTATTTGTGTGTTTTAGATGGTAAATTTCTTACACAATGTACATGTACGTTTGTATTTACTTAGTAAAATCTACGAGGTAGCAATTAAAGGAGTCAACATAAGCTACTTGGTATATATATTCTATAAATACAAAGTCATTTAGCCTAACAGGACACATATTTACATCATACAAATTCTTAGTTTATACAAATTTATTTTAGCTCGATTATGACACAAGTTCTTTCAACTTATATTAATCACTCTCGAGACCTCATTCCTGATGGAATCCATCGCCACGAGGGAGAGAGAAGAGGCAATGTGGAATTTAAATGGGACTTTAAAGCGAGGTCTCGTGTTGGTGCTTTACACCGTGCACGTAAAAGAACCAGAGGAGATTCTGGAATGGGTCTCTGTCTGTATCATTGCACTTTCCTCCAAAAATCTATAATGACGAATCTCTTCAGGAGGCGTCGCTCATATGGGCAACCGGTAGCGATCAATAAATAAATGTAAAACACACATATATGCTAAGGCGCTGTTGTTTATAAATCAGTCCGACACGAGACCTCGGTTTAAAGTCCCAATTGAAAGACTATTAATCATATCACCATATGCAGTACATTGTGTACGTAAACACATAAAGTGGCTTTAAGTAGACAATAACACTGCTTATATATCGCAACAACGATACAAATAAAGCAATATGTACTTACATATGCTAATAAAACGATCGCCAACATCACTTGTTGAGGTTGTCTTAACATGGCAGTTCACTTCCTAGTTGAATAAAATATATTGTGTATGACAATAGATAAGTGGTTATACGCTGTTCCACGTATCCAGTAATCGTGTGTTCGATCTCTCGCTCCACTGTACTAACGTGACTTATAAAGGTCAATGGGATGATATTTTAATCTTTAGTTTCCTGTCGGTGCTTTTACATCGATTAGCCAGACGAATCTTTGGAACGCGATTCTATCTGTATTGTGCACCATTAAAATTTAACATAACATTACACAATGCAACCAAAAGCGACGAAAAATAAAGAATATGGAAACAAACACAGTCAAACCTGTGCTTGTAGTCACATCTATTAAACAGCCACGCTGTATTAAGCAGCCAGTTTACATATTCCCAAAATGCTGTTTTATTATACAGTTGACCTCTAGTTGACCTCTCTGTGATTCATTTGACTGGCTGCTTGACACAAGTTTGACTGCAAACAATACTCACTCATATAGGAATGGCTAATATGTGTTTTATACCGAATTCGGCTTTTGTTGAGAATAACCTAACAATTATCAATTGGTTTCGCGTACTATATTAATATTTAATTTTCAAAATATATATTCGGGTATGACCGTGACTCAGACTTAAGAACAGCTGTTTAGTTTAAAACGTTACAGAGCATGGCTGATAGTTATAACCAAACCTATCACCGGACCATAGATATGGCTCCAGCCGACGTCAACGAAGACAATCAAGAAACAGTCAGGCTGTCCACATATTTCGCACAGAGCAAGAACAATGGCAAACTCAAAACATTCAAATATAAAATTGTTGATTATATGCGCATCAGTCACTTAAAACATGTATTTTCCAGAGCGTACGACGAAACATATACGGGAGAAACGTTTTTAATATACAAACGCTATCATAGAGGAACAATACCAATTTACCGATTGAAAGACATGAACAATGAGGAGATTAAAGGAACATTTTATCAAAGTGAACTGCAGAAAGTGGACATTAAGCCAGACCAGATTTGGAAAATTGAACGTGTTCTTAAGACAGTTGGCCGGGGGCGGAACAAGCGCATTTACGTTAAGTGGAAGAATTTTCCATCAACATTTAACAGCTTTATCAAAGCCAGTGACATCCAGTGATTGAACACCGAAGCTATACTAGTTATGTGCTCGCTATAATTATGTATATATTAAATATCTACTTTCGATGTTGTAAATATACCTGTTTGTATTATAATTAGTGTCAATAAAGTTTAAAATGTATACCCAGACTTATTATATTGTTAAAGCGTTATAAGGGGGAGAGTACTATGACAGTCCTATCTCATCATAGAGTGACCCCATTAAATCCTCTATGTTTACATTCCAACTATTATGCTTTAACGTTTAACAAACATAATACATAATAAAGCGAGCTGTACATATCGCAATCCGCCCGCATACTGGAGATAAATACCAAGCTGTCATTTGATTGGCTAATGGTTTAAGAAAAGTACTTTAAGGTCTTACCTGTGAAATACTAGAGGTGTAAACCACGCGACAATGTTTACATCTCGACACCTGGTTTAAAAGTGAGTTGAATACATGGGAAGATGTATTATCAAAGGTGTATTATAATATGATTGGTTAATTGACAAGTAAAAGCGCTTTCAGAGAAGAATCTGCTTTATCTAGTCCGAGTTTAATCTATTGCGCAACCGTTGTAAATAACCAAACTGGATTGATTTGGTACGGGACAGATTAGTTGTATGATTATATATTTATAACGGAAATCTCTATACCGAGATCTTATTAAACATATTATAGTATACATTTACTTGTATCGTCTGCTATTTTGCTCGAAGGCTATAAATAACTCATCCGGTTGGATCCGGAATGGTACCAATGGGCACGCTGTATACATATAGGTAGCGTTACGCCTCGCTGATTCCGTCTTTTCCCTCAAATTTCTCGTATATAGTATCAGCTCTGACTACGATTGCGAAGCAAGTTCTAACAACCTATATTAATCACATCTCGTTGGCGCGGATGAAAGCGTATATGTGGTCATTCGTTTGGGAGGAAACCGGAGTACCCGAAGAAACCCCAACTGTCCGATCTGGCGACCACCGTACCATCTCGTATACTTCCAGGTTCGAGGATCGAACCCGCGTTGCATTGGTGAGAAGCAAGCCCGCTAACCACTACGCTAATCGGACAGCCTGTTTGGACCTCATACGTATCCTGATTTCATGTATGCTTTAACTATGTACCAACAACCGTTCTAAATATACCAATTCGGTATCCCCTTACAACAGGAAGCTACTATATTTAAGAATTAGTATCAGGATGACACAGGGCCTGTATGGTCTAACCTAACATACTCCAGAAAAATATTGAGCAAAGATATATATTGAGATGATGGCGCGTCGGCTATCGCAACAATTAACACCTTAGGTTAGGTGGCTTACTTTGGCTACTCAGCTGTTACTGGTGGAGGAAGACCCCGGCTGTCCTTCGAGCAGTGTGTCACGCACTCACAGACACCCAGATAGAACCACCAACCTTCCTCAAGTCAGCTGGACAACAACGAATTCGACACCCCCAATGAAATTCTAACAAACTGCAGTGATGGGCTAGTAATCTGAAATAAATGACCATAACCACTAAATGTGCCCCACCTTTCGTTCACATTAATATAGTTATATACGCATTGTATAATATTGTAACATAATGCAACTTCTCTGTTACAATTATATGCCCAGTACATGCAAGCTATTTCGAATGAGCCATGAATCCACAAAGAACAACTACGAATAAAATTGCAATTGCATCTTAGCAGTGACGTGCCTACACATTTTATTCAAAGTGTAGATTTTCACAACTGCGAAAACTAGTTCCTCATTTTTCATCAAAACATACATATGCCTGTTAACATTGTGCGGTGTTATGGGCATTCAAAATATTAAGGGGTAGATAACACCGGAACACCAATCCTAATGGTACCTACACATATATCAAGCTCAAGCTACGCCCCTGTATAGTGTAGGGTATTTAAAAAACTTTAAATTCTTACTATAAAGTTGCATGCTCTATATCCATAAATAATTTCAATTATGTATACAGTCTACATCCGTTATGTCGAATTCCGTCGGACCGAACAAAATACTTCGACATAACCGAAGTTTGACGTAACGTAATTCGATATAATCATATCCAGTTACCTAAAAATGATAGTGTCTGAAATGGGACTTTGGTCGACTTCGAGATAACCGGAGAATTCGACGTAACCGATTTTGACATAACGGATGTAGACTGTATATAGTGGCGCAGTATGATTAGAAATTTAGCTGATACATGTATATGAATATTTATATATAATTGCTATACTGATGTGGTGATGGTTGGCCAGTAGACCACTCAAGTACTTAAAGCGACACTCAGTATGCCATCCAAGTGCTTAAAGCGACACTCTGTAGGTCATCCAATTGCTTAAAACGACACTCGGTACGTCATGCAGGTGGTTAAAGCGACACTCAGTACGACATTAAACTGCTTAAAGCGACATTCAGTAGGCCATCCAAATGGTTAAAGCGTCACTCAGAACGCCATATAAGTGCTTTAAACGACATTCAGTACGTAAAGAGGATGGGTATTGTGCTTACCATGTATATAACCGGCTATCGTGATTCTTGATCAACCGAGTATTTGTTTGATGCGTACCATATGCAGTATGCTTGCTGTAGTGTAAATGGAAGCAGTATGCTTGCTGTAGTGTAAATGAAAGCAGTATGCTTGCTGTAGTGTAAATGAAAGCAGTATGCTTGCTGTAGTGTAAATGAAAGCAGTCTGCTTGCTGTAGTGTAAATGAAAGCAGTATGCTTGCTGTAGTGTAAATGAAAGCAGTATGCTTGCTGTAGTGTAAATGATAGCAGTATGCTTGCTATAGTGTAAATGAAAGCAGTCTGCTTGCTGTAGTGTAAATGAAAGCAGTCTGCTTGCTGTAGTGTAAATGAAAGCAGTCTGCTTGCTGTAGTGTAAATGAAAGCAATATGCTTGCTGTAGTGTAAATGAAAGCAGTCTGCTTGCTGTAGTGTAAATGAAAGCAGACTGCTTGCTGTAGTGTAAATGAAAGCAGTATGCTTGCTGTAGTGTAAATGAAAGCAGTCTGCTTGCTGTAGTGTAAATGAAAGCAGTCTGCTTGCTGTAGTGCAAATGAAAGCAGTCTGCTTGCTGTAGTGTAAATGAAAGCAGTCTGCTTGCTGTAGTGTAAATGAAAGCAGTCTTCTTGCTGTAATGTAAATGTAAGCAGTCTGCTTGCTGTAGTTTAAATGAAAGCAGTCTGCTTGCTGTAGTGTAAATGAAAGCAGTCTTCTTGCTGCAATGTAAATATAAGCAGTCTGCTTGCTGTAGTGTAAATGATAGCAGTATGCTTGCTGTAGTGTAAATGAAAGCAGTCTGCTTGCTGTAGTGTAAATGAAAGCAGTCTGCTTACTGTAGTGTAAATGAAAGCAGTATGCTTGCTGTAGTGTAAATGAAAGCAATATGCTTGCTGTAGTGTAAATGAAATCAGTCTGCTTGCTGTAGTGTAAATGAAAGCAGACTGCTTGCTGTAGTGTAAATGAAAGCAGTATGCTTGCTGTAGTGTAAATGAAAGCAGTCTGCTTGCTGTAGTGTAAATGAAAGCAGTCTGCTTGCTGT
The DNA here is from genome assembly GCA_014843695.1 of Archivesica marissinica. NCBI lineage: Eukaryota > Metazoa > Mollusca > Bivalvia > Venerida > Vesicomyidae > Archivesica > Archivesica marissinica. The sequence goes on along the minus strand of JABXNX010002144.1, from coordinate 797 downwards.
AGTGCAAATGAAAGCAGTCTGCTTGCTGTAGTGTAAATGAAAGCAGTCTGCTTGCTGTAGTGTAAATGAAAGCAGTCTTCTTGCTGTAATGTAAATGTAAGCAGTCTGCTTGCTGTAGTTTAAATGAAAGCAGTCTGCTTGCTGTAGTGTAAATGACAGCAGTCTGCATGCTGTAGTTTAAATGAAAGTAGTCTGCTTGCTGTAGTGTAAATGAAAGCAGTCTGCTTGCTGTAGTGTAAATGAAAGCAGTATGCTTGCTGTAGTGCAAATGAAAGCAGTATGCTTGCTGTAGTGTAAATGAAAGCAGTATGCTTGCTGTAGTGTAAATTAAAGCAGTCTGCTTGCTGTAGTGTAAATGAAAGCAGTATGCTTGCTGTAGTATAAATGAAAGCAGTCTGCTTGCTGTAGTGTAAATGAAAGCAGTCTGCTTGCTGTAGTGTAAATGAAAGCAGTATGCTTGCTGTAGTGTAAATGAAAGCAGTATGCTTGCTGTAGTGTAAATGAAAGCAGTCTGCTTGCTGTAGTGTAAATGAAAGCAGTCTGCTTGCTGTAGTGTAAATGAAAGCAGTCTGCTTGCTGTATTCAAATGAAAGCAGTCTGCTTGCTGTAGTGCAAATGAAAGCAGTCTGCTTGCTGTAGTGTAAATGAAAGCAGTCTGCTTGCTGTAGTGTAATGAAAGCAGTTTGCTTGCTGTAGTGTAAATGAAAGCAGTCTGCTTGCTGTAGTGCAAATGAAAGCAGTCTGCTTGCTGTAGTGTAAATGAAAAGCAGTCGTCTTGCTGTAGTGTAAATGAAAAA
>JABXNX010002143.1:0-10027 GCA_014843695.1 Archivesica marissinica | reverse complement strand
TATGGTGAGTTAGTGGATATATCTTGTAGGAATGTATGTAGATATGGTGAGATAGTGTGTATATCTTGTAGTAATATAATCATTTTATCGGTATATGTCGCTATCCTGGATTCTGATTGGTCGGTTATAACGTCATTGGATAAATGATAATAGCAATACCGGTTCAAACTAGTTTTCTATTTATAGTAACGTAGGTATTTGTTATTTATAGCAATACGATCTCCTGGAATGTATATAAATAACCCGTTCCAACTAGTTTTCTATTTATAGAAACTTAGGTCATTTATAGGATAGGTCTATACGTGTCTGGACATGATTTCGTGACGCCAACGACTGACTGATGCAATATGCCTGAAACGGTCAGCGACTTAAGTATCGGATGCCAAAGTGTAAGGATATTTAGGCACTTATACGTATTATATAATATCAACATCTTAAGATCGAAATGAAGATAATAAATATAATCGGTATAACGAGAATGTGTAGTGGGAGTGTGTACGGACATTAGCTACGTAATTAGAATTAATGGTAGGTACGGACAGAAATGGCACACCCCGAGTCGAATGGACCGTTAATATGAGAGATCGTGTTTTCCCGCCATTTTTATCCTCCATTTTGAAAATCGTAGTCGCGGAAGGTATAATCGTTTATCGAAATCCCTGGATAAATAGGACCTATAATAAAGCTTATATAACGAATTTATATCGGTACTTCCGGTTTTTCGGATCACTACTTCCGGTATGAGATCGGACCATTAATTGAGTCGCGGATTCGTCATTGTCTCTTCGAGATCTTTCCGACGATACCAAACACAGCCAGTTTCCTCGAAAGTTCATTTTTCTTCAAACTTATTTACGATTAAAGGGACATAATCAGTATTATAGATATATCGAATAATGATAGATCAAAATGAAGGGTAGCGTCGGAAAACATCATGAAAACAGCAAAGCCGTTGTTTTGGAGGATAGTACACGAGGCAGAAGATGCTCCACCGACAGACAGACCGCCGGACGGACGGACGGACGGACGGACAGACGGACGGACAGACAGACAGACGGATATGTATCGAGGGGCACCCTGGGTATTCCCCCACAACTAACAGACACAGGCGTTTGGGGTCTGTACTATTTTTTTTATTTAAACCGGCAGGCAGGCAGACAGCGGATCTGCTTGCCACTGAGAGAGCATTTCCATTCATTAAATAGACAGTTACCTGGATTTTGATTTGTAACGTATACACACTACGTCAAGAGTCTGTTTATCTAAGTTACTGCATTATTGAGGCTATACAAGCTACATCGCACCAAACAACTGATTAGGTGTGGATGACCTGGTGATTAAGTTATGTAGGCACTCAGGGCTTATCAGATAATCCTCTATGTGGTAGCTTAGAGAAATGTTGTTGGTTACATGGTATGTGCGCACTCTGCGCTTATCAGTTAATCAGTTATGTTGCAGCTCAGAGATGACAACCGTGGTATGTACACGCGTTAATTACTTCGATGTCATTTTGTGTACCTACTGCGCTGGTGATTTTTCTCGCATTCCCGGATAAGGTTATTTAGGGTCAACATAGAAACATGCGAGCGGACAGGATATCCCATTCATTCCGATGTATCGAACAGACGAGATAGTATGCGTCATACTAACCGATATGATTTATTCGGATATATACGCGTTATTTATATGACTAACCTCTATTGCCACCAGACATACGTTCGCGCGGACGGGTTTTATAATTTGAACATTTATATTAATCGTTGCATCCAGCGTCTCATATAGAATGGATAATATTATTTTATTACAAAATTGCTAGATCGCGAAACAAGTTGTTACGACTTATCGCTACGTATATCTCATTCCTGATGGAATCCATCGCCCTGTAAAACGTATTATTAATAATTTCTCGCGTTTTTATGGAAGTATACGTAAGGATATATATTATTCGTATTCGTACATAGGTTAAGTTTGTAATTAGGATTTCTTACTCGATAAAAACGTACGCCTAGCTCGAATAATATAATGAACTTACCCGTATATTCGTTGAAGCCGCTTGAGTACTAAGACCGTTCTAATCGGTCTATATTTATATAGAAGCGTTGGTTATTTATGGATAGGTTCGTAGTCTATATTTATAGAATGGTACGAGATCGCTATTTATAAAGCTATTACCAATATACTATATAGTGACGCGTATACCAAACAAGCAAAGAGCTCGGTAGTGGTGGTGGTGACGTATACGCAACAAGTAAAGAGATCGGTAGTGGTGGTGGTGACGTATACGCAACAAGTGATGACGTATACACAACATACAAAGAGCTGCACACCGACACGAGACCTCAGTTTAACGTCCCAACTGAAAGACTGTTAATTGTATTAGGGTCAGACGGGGGATCGAACCTGCTATCCCTGGATTATCAGTCCAGCGTGTTACCACTGGACTACAGATCCGTCTGTTGAGTCTAAGTGTAATAGATTGTTCTAATTTATATTATGTGCAGACTCACAACAATTATTGTAAGAAGAAAGTAACATTATTAGGTAAAGTGAGGTATGATATGATATCGATATAGTTTGCTAGATATTTATCTTAGTGGCTTAAAATGTATGGTATTTATAACTAATACACTATATGTCTATTTGTTGGGTGTACCCCAGCAACAGCATCATTCTGAGTGACGCTAGATGCTTGACCAAGTGTCCGTAATTAATATATTCACTACCACCGTGTTCACATCATATGCCCCGATACACGTAATAACCTCCGTACACCATAACTAGCATTTCTAGACACTGTAGTAACGCTACAGACGGATCTGTAGTCCAGTGGTAGCACGCTGGACTGGTAATCCAGGGATCGCAGGTTCGATCCCCCGTCTGACCCTAATAAATTTAACAGTCTTTCAGATGGGACGTTAAACCGAGGTCTCGTGTCGGTGCTTTACACCGTGCACGTAAAAAAAACCAGAGGAGATTCTGGAATGGGTCTCTTTCACTCTCTAATCAAAAGCACATACATGTACTCGCTAAAGAAGCATTATTGGAATTACTCTACCATATAGTTCCTCTACAGACTGTGAACTTCGGTTAAAAACACGAACATGATACTTTATGTACATGTTTTGTCATAATTATTGGCGCATCCAGATATATTGCAGACGACCTCAATATTTAATATTGGGGTGCCCACGACGGTCGGACTGATCTTGAATACGTCACGCCCATGTTTTGTCATAATTATTGGCGCATCCAGATATATTGCAGACGACCTCAATATTTAATATTGGGGCGCCCACGACGGTCGGACTGATCTTGAATACGTCACGCCCATATTTTGTCATAATTATTGGCGCATCCAGATATATTGCAGACGACGCCCACGACGGTCGGACTGATCTTGAATACGTCACGCCCATGTTTTGTCATAATTATTGGCGTATCCAGATATATCTCAGACAGACCCCAATATTTAATATTGGGGCGCCCACGGTCGCACTAATCTTGAATACGTTACGCCCATGTGATTTCCTTTCCATACGATACCAATCATTGTCATACTTGCATTTTAAGGTATAGCTGGATTTCAGTATGCAACATCACCAAGATTGATCAAATCTCATTTCCACTACTTCCTGCTTCCGGAAGATCTAAAACGAGGCTCTGGAAAGATAATATACGTATACAGGAACCCCAAGGCGGTAGTTGTTAGTCTGTATAAGCTTCTGAAATTCTTGCAGACACCGATGGCATACACTTTAGACGAATTTGTTGAAATGTTTTTGGAAGATAGAGGTACTGTCACAATAACTTATAATATGGAGCACCATTACGTTTCAGGTCTATATACTAGTATATATATATACAGTATACACCCGTTATGTCGAATTCCGTCGGACCGAACAAAATACTTAGACATATCCGAAGTTTGACTTAACCAAATTCGATATAAACAGAGTCAGTTATATGTAAAATGAGTGTCTGAAACGGGACTTTGATCAGACTTCGAGATAACCGGATAATTCGACATAACCGACGTTGACATAGCGGATGTAGACTGTATATTAAAATACGCTTTTCAATAAAACGAAGATCGAATGTTTGCATGTACAGTCAAACCTGTCTATAAAGGCCACCCTCGGGAAAGTAAAAAAGTGGCCTTTGTTGACAGGTGGCCTCTCAATAAAATGCATTGAAAATGGCTCGACGGGAGAGAAAAATGGTGGTCTTTTCAGGTTTTTCATATGCAGCCTTTATTCGGAGGTGGCCTTTAGCACAGGTTTGACTGTATAATTATAACCAATGTGTGCAGATTAAAGCGACATTACATCGCAAAAAGCAAATAAAATGCATTTTTCACGTATAAATGCATTGCTACTACAAATATTTCCGAATACATTCGAACACTAACATTGAATCAATAAATAGTGTTTTTGTGGATTGAAAGTATGATTTCATATAACGGTCATCCATACTCCTGAATTGAGGTTTGTTTGTCATCGGAGTCGATACTAAACGCGAGCTAATGTCGTTTATAGATAATTTAGCTACGAATAGTCTACAAATAAATAGACACAAATGTGAGATTTAACGGTAAATCTGTACCATAAATCGTGTTATTCAGGATACACTAGTTGTATTACGCATGTATGTTTACATTATGGTGTTATGTCAACAAACCGCGTATACGACGTTTGTTTATTAGTTGAGATGCTCAGTATTTGAGGCAAATATTTTGAGAAAAATGTATACAATACATTCTGTAGAAATGTGTGTTTTCACTGATATAGTGTCGCTTTAATGAACATAAAATTTAAATAGTCAGGTGTTTGTTTTATTTGTAGTTTATGCAAGCCCATGGGCGTTACATGTACGTGAATTTTGGGATCATAGAAACGGCGAAAATAAACTGTTCTTAAAGTACGAAGATATCATTGAGGTAAATCAGTCATGCTTAGTCATGTAATTAGTTTATACAAATTTAAATTAGTAAAGTAAAAGTAAAGTTTATTTATTTAGACGTATACATATACAGTCAAACCTGTGTTAGTGGTCACCTCTATTAAGCAACCAACCTGTATTAAGCAGCCAGTTTCAAGATTCCCAATATGCTGTTTTATTAGACATTTGACCTCTATTAGGCAGCCACCTGTGCTAAGTAGCCACTTTCTTTGATTCCCTTGGCTGGCTGCTTAAGACAGGTTTGACTGTAGTACATAGTCATAATTAACACGTGATCAATGTCATACAGTCAAGCAAATTAGCAATGTGAAAGAAAGTTCTCCTGAGACCTCACTCCTGAGACCCCACTCCTGAGACCTCACTCCTGATACCCCACTCCTGAGACCTTACTCCTGAGACCTCACTCCTGAGACCTCACTCCTGAGACCCCACTCCTGGTGGAATCCATCGCCACGAGAGGGAGAGCAGACACAATGTGGATGTAAATGTTTTGCCTAAGGGCATCACCACCGTGATGTTGATGGGGACTCGAACTCGCAGTCCATCGGTTACGAGGCAGTTACCGTATCCACTGCAACACTGACGTTGCTTAGCGACATAACCTTTATCATAGAAGAAGAAAAAGAAGAAATTTGATTTTCCAATTTGAACTTAAAAAGTACATTGCATTATGTTGAGAATTACTTTTTCATTACAAATTTTAGAATTTTGGATGTTATTATCATGAGTGGAGAAAATAAACCTTCACACATTGCACCAATTTACCAAATATTTCATACATTTTGATATATAAATTTTACATCTTTTAAGCTTACTGTTTATTTATTCTACAATGATTGCGAAGCAGGTTTTAACAACTTATATAATTGTGTCTCTCTCATGATGGAGAAAGCATAACTGTGGTCATTCGTGTGACTCATTACAATAGAGCTTAGGCGACATTTGCACTAATTTAAAATACATTACATCTAAGGCAAGTGCACAGTTTCTTTTTGTTGTCAGTATATATACGGTAACACGCTGGACTGGTAATCCAGGGGTCACAGGTTCGATCCACTGTCTGACCATAATAAAATGAAGTCTTTCAGATGGGACGTTAAACCGAGGTCTCATGTCGGTGCTTTACACCGTGCACGTAAAAGAACCAGAGGAGACTGGAATTGGTCTCTGTCTGTATCATTGCACTATCCTCCAACAATCTAAAATGACTCATCTCTTCAGGAGGCGTCGCTCATATGGGCAACCGGTAACACACACACAACACGCACGCACGCACCACCCCGCACCGCACTGCGCGCGCACGCACGCACGCACGCACGCACGCACGCACGCACGCACGCACGCACGCACGCACACCACAACACCACACACACAACACACACACACACACACACCACACACACACACACACACACACACACACACACACACACACACACACACACACACACACCACACACACACACACACACCACACACACAACCACAACACACACACACAACACACACACAACACACACACAACACACAACACACACAACACACACACAACACACACAACACACACATACACACACAACACACACAACACACACACACAACACACACACAACACACACAACACACACAACACATACACACACATACAACACACACACACACACACAACGCACACACCACACACACACACACACACAACACACACAACACACACAACACACAAAACACACATAAAACACACACAAAGCACAAACAACAAACACAACACATACACAAACAACGCACAACACACAAACAACACACAAAGCACAAACACACACACAACACACACACAACACATACACAAACAACGCACAACACACACACAACACACAAAACACAAACACACATACAACACACACAACACACACACAACACACACACAACACACACACACAACACATACACAACACACACAATACACACACTACACACACACAACGCAACACACACACAACACATACAACACACACACACCACACACACACACACACACAATTTCAAGAAAACAATTGGTCGGGCCACACGTTCTATTTTTATGATAAACGATCAATAATAACCCAACGATATTGAATTAAAAGTATGTGTTCTTTTAAGGATAAACGTTCAATAATAAGCCAACGATATTGAATTAAAAGTATGTGTTCTTTTTAGGATAAACGTTCGATAATAAGCCAACGATATTGAATTAAAAGTATGTGTTCTTTTTAGGATAAACGTTCGATAATAAGCCAACGATATTGAATTAAATGTATGTGTTCTTTTTAGGACAAACGTTCAATAATAAACAAAATTGCAGCCTTCCTCAATCGTGACCTATCCGCTGATGATATATCGAGAATTCTTGAGCACACAGACATTGACAACATGCGGAAGAATGGTATGGTGAATTTTGATGTACAAGCACGCGTTTGGAACACCGATACATCGGAGAGCGCATTTGTAAATACAGGTACGTTATGAAACATCGATAAATCGGAGAGTGCATTAGATTTTATAAATACAGGTACGTTATGGAACATCGATAAATCGGAGAGTGCATTAACTTTTATAAATGCAGGTACGTTATGGAACATCGATAAATCGGAGAGTGCATTAACGTTTATAAATGCATGTACGTTATGGAACATCGATAAATCGGAGAGTGCATTAATTTTTATAAATACAGGTACGTTATGGACCATCGATAAATCGGAGAGTGCATTACATTTTATAAATGCATGTACGTTATGGAACATCGTTAAATCGTATAGTATCTTTGAATATACAGGTTTGTTTTATGGAATACCGAGAAACTCTAAACAGTGTCTTTGTAAATACAGGTACGCTATAGAATATCCCCGTAAACTGGACAGTGCATTCATATATTTAAATACATGTACGTTTACATGGTTACCGACAACCGGTGCGCATTTATATATACTGGTACACTATGGAACACCAGCAACATTTATCGTAAATTCCTTATCCATTGTAAGGCATGAAGCGTTATACTTATACACTGTTTACAAGATAGTTAATCAATGTGATTACAATTAGTTATATTGTTTTCTAATGATGCTTTGTCTCATTATTTAGCTTGAATAAGTTCTATACTATTGTCGTGGGTGTGTGTCTATTACTACACTCTAGAATTTTGTATCTGTGAACATACACCGTAAAGCAGTATGAGATATAATCTTCTCCAGGGTGCATTTGATATTGGTCCAAGAAATAGCATGGGAGGCACAGCAAATCGTGCAGTTTCCGTCACGATCGTTCGGTTGCACCCAAGTTTGATAAACATGTCTGGACAGAAACCATAAATAAGGTGCCCAGTTTAGCCTCAGAAACATAAACAATAACAATCAGTTCCCGTGTGAGTTGGCAGCACATTCTGTAATTAACATTTTCAAAATACCAGACTGCAGTTGCCTAACTAGATATAACATGTTTTCATTGGTATCTGGTTCTGTAAAACGCTATTTCATTAGTCGCAAATTGGCACCACCTTTGTGTCAAAGTAGGCGGCCATTTTGCTGGAGGAAACTATATAGATGGTGAACGGCACTTGGAGATAGAGATTCATTTTGGTTCTATTACTGAAAACGGAACAATCATGTTATTGATGTTACATATTATGACTGATTTAATGTCAGTCTTAAAGTAATGCAATGTGTGGAAATAATTATTAACTTGTTTAGATAGATACTTTGTGTGTATTCTCATTAATAAACCACTATACGGTCAGAGTTGTTGTATTTCAATAATATATAATCTCGACTACGATCCATACTGTTGTTCTAGGTATGTCCAATGGTTGGAAGGATGATCTATCAAAGTCCTTTCAACATAGAATAGATATGATGGTGCACGATGAATTCGGAATGACTGACATCAAATTCATGTGACTAGTGTGTACTTGTGCACGAGAAACTAGGAGTTACTGACACCAAGTACGTGTGAATATTGTGTAGGGGAGGGCAGTTTATTAATGTTGCTAGAACTTGTTGCCCAACCCATTTTGCATTTTATCACATATAATGAATGTTAAGTCTATATGTACTATATATGTAAAATAGCAAATAAAATATGATTAAACATAGAATATTGTGTATTGGTGCACGAGAAACTCGGAATGATGAACACCAAGTACGTGTTAGCCTGGGAACAGGCGTCGATATATTTTGCCTGGTCAGTTAAATAAATATATGTTAACACCAAGACTAGTAATTGGGCCGTATTGCGCTTCTGATCATATCAACGTGTGTCATTTTGCCATAAGTTAATAAGTGAAAATCGACAGACTGGAACCCAGAATAAGTACGTGTGACTATTGTGTATTGGTGCACGAGAAACTCGGAATGACTAACATCGTTTTGTATTTGGCAAATTAAGCTCATGTGAAACATCTGTTTAACAGTTTTACTTACAGCCGATTTAGTTTTTGACCTCAGTGACCCCGCTTGACCAAACCATTGGTAAGATTCATACCATTTGACCGGCAACACACGGAAATGGCCACTCGGACATAACTAACAACAATGAAGTTAAACATTTCAACTTGATATGTTACCAATTGAGAAAGTTGTGACTTGCTTCGTGACAAGCATAGACAGATGCTTTGGAAAGAACGTTAACGTTGAAACGTCTCTCGCAAACATTTGTGACGTTCTACAATCTGTAATTCTGGTCGCTTATAACAGACACGTCGGTATTTTTTTATTATAAATTTAAGAAATGAACAAGAAAATAAAATGTAAAAGATATGAAACATTTGCGTAATACTTTATTTTTGTTTCATTTAAATACCATACAAAATAGGTCATGATATAAATTCTGAGAAGTTATACTGAGTTTAAGTGCCTTGCCTAAGGGCTATAGCTGGGAGCGAATTCAATGCCTTTTACATCAGAAGCGAATGCGCTACCACTGCGCTACCACTGCGCTATCACGACTTCCACCTTTAACAGATTAACATTAATGTTAACATTAAATACAGCGTAACACTACAAATACAGTAATGTTCATTTATTCTCATTAGTTTATA
>JABXNX010000203.1:28095-46939 GCA_014843695.1 Archivesica marissinica | reverse complement strand
ATTCCAATGTCCCCTACTCCTATATGTGATTCCAATGATCCCTACTCCTATATGTGATTCCAATGTTCCCTACTCCTATATGTGATTCCAATGTTCCCTACTCCTATATGTGATTCCAATGTTCCCTACTCCTATATGTGATTACAATGTTCCCTACTCCTATATGTGATTCCAATGTTTCCTACTCCTATATGTGATTCCAATGTTCCCTACTCCTATATGTGATTCCAATGTTCCCTACTCCTATATGTGATTCCAATGTTCCCTACTCCTATATGTGATTCCAATGTTCCCTACTCCTATATGTGATTCCAATGTTCCCTACTCCTATATGTGTTTCCAATGTTCCCTACTCCTATATGTGATTCCAATGTCCCCTACTCCTATATGTGATTCCAATGTCCCCTACTCCTATATGTGTTTCCAATGTTCCCTACTTCTATATGTGATTCCGATGTTCCCTACTCCTATATGTGATTCTAATGGTCCCTACTCCTATATGTGATTCTAATGGTCCCTACTCCTATATGTGATTCTAATGTTCCCTACTTCTCTATATGTGCATGGTATTCATGGCGATAAGCAAACTGTTTACCGAGTCCCATAAGTGAAAACAATCTTCAAAGTTATACACACAATTAAATAAAACGTCACATCATAAAATACTAGTTTGTCATGCCAATATGTTTAAATAAATATCAGTACAATAAGGTCAGTTGATCTAGTTAATCGGCGCAAACGAATCTGGAATCGTAAATTTCAACACATTTGTTTTACAAACTCTACCTTTGCCAGGACACGTCGATAGGTTTCCCCATTGACCAGTTTGTTTACACTCGATATAGTAAATATCATCACTCTCAGAGCACTGGTATTTAATCTTAGCTCCCACGTGCATCATATTTCCAGAAGAGATTGCATTATCGACATATGGTATGCTGCCACACTCTGCAATAAAATAATAGAAAACAGACATTGTTATTTATTTATATATTATGAATGTGTCACTGTTTGTAATTTTACCATACGTTCTTAAGGTATCGTGGGGTAAACAAATGCGCGTTGGTACTGACATCTTACATCGAGCTATCCTGTATCACGCGTTTGGAACTAGCTAGACAGCTTACAGCGAGCTATCCTGTATCACGCGTTTGGAACTAGCTAGACAGCTTACAGAGAGCTATCCTGTATCACGCGTTTGGAACTAGCTAGACAGCTTACAGATAGCTATCCTGTATCAGGCGTTTGGATCCAGCTAGACAGCTTACAGAGAACTATCCTGTATCAGGCTTTTGGAACTAGCTAGACAGCTTACAGAGAGCTATCTTGTAGCAGGCGTTTGGAACTAGCTAGACAGCTTTCAGCGAGCTATCCTGTATCACGCGTTTGGAACTAGCTAGACAGCTTACATCGAGCTATCCTGTATCAGGCGTTTGGAACTAGCTAGACAGCTTACAGCGAGCTATCCTGTATCAGGTGTTTGGAACTAGCTAGACAGCTTACAGCGAGCTATCCTGTATCACGCGTTTGGAACTAGCTAGACAGCTTACAGAGAGCTATCCTGTATCAGGCGTTTGGAACTAGCTAGACAGCTTACTGCGAGCTATCCTGTATAACGCGTTTGGAAATAGCCAGATAGCTTACAGCGAGCTATCCTGTATCACGCGTTTGGAACTAGCTAGGCAGCTTACATCGAGCTATCCTGTATCACTCGTTTAGAACTAGCTAGATAGCTTACAGCGAGCTATCCTGTATCACGCGTTTGGAACTAGCTAGATAGCTTACATCGAGCTATCCTGTACCAAGCGTTTGGAACAAGCTAGACTATTCAGTATGATGGTTGTGTATATTTCCGTTTAGTAAAAGGACCGTATCATTAGTCACGACCCAACCTCATTCAGATTTTCAATAATGCCACAAGTGTGTCCTTGTTGTACAATAACAGTCACTCTTTAATAAAAATATTACATTTAAGGCTTTTAAAGGATAACCCCTCTGCCTTAACATAATCACAAATATGGCAAGTTCTAGTTCAGACAAATCAGAAATAAGAATGGACCAAATGTTGTCAGTAGCAAATGAAATATAAGAATCTAATCTCCCCAGAATTTGGAAGCAATTGGTATAACGGATATAGTTAACTGGCTGCTGCAATTCATATCATCTATGAAATAACCCCGTTTTCGCTCAATCTTGATCCAGCCCGAATCGACTACGGGAACGCTATAGAGGCAAAACTCAGAGAAAAGCAAGCTAAGCATCATCCGAGCTACCAGCTGTTGTTCTTAAGCCCAGGGCTTGAAATCGCTCAAACTAGGAAACAGAGACCGAATAACCTGATTGCATCTGCAGAGATCAGCAGAAAGAAGAGGACACACATGGTAAAGACTGAACAATCGAAAACCAAGTACATTAACCAAATTCAGACACTTCTTTGACACACCTGTATCGAAATTCATTAAAATATACTACCATACTTGGCCGACTGTACAGAAATGTATTAATCTTTTGTCATGGAAATCAAAAACTATCACCATTGGTGTTTCCAAATTTATATATTTTGCAAATATGCAACGAAACTAACGCATATTTTACACATATATTTGAACTTGTGATTGTGCTCTTTTATAAAGTTCCATGTCACTGCCTGTTTTTACTTAATTGCTACAGACATGTATACTGTTTTATGCAATAAACTTATTGTATTGTATTGTATCCTTGTAATCATGCAGAGGCCGGTGATTTATCGAATGTTCTTCCACGCTCGACGAGCATTGACCACATGTCATACACGTCTGATGATTAAAGCCACTTACACCAATATTCTTGTATATGATCGAATGTGTATCAGCCACTCAAATATCTAAGTCTTTGTGAAGTGTGGGTAGCGTTTGGGCAAGGCAATAATTTAATACGGATATGTATTCAAGCTTTGAACATAGTAGTTGGCGAGGAAAGGACAAAATGCATCACAATCGTTTATGCTGTCACCGGACGTGACGTTATCTCTAGTTTTAGGTAAAGGGTAGGTAAGAAAGTCCGGCATACCTGGGTTGTTTATGCTGAAGTATTTGCCAAACTAAGTACATACCCACTGAATATAAGTAGGCATGATATAAGAATGATTGAAAGGTGTGTCATACCTATGCTGTACATACTTATGCAGACTTTTTCTCATTGATTCATCAGTATACACCCCTTTAATTGCCTACACAATGTTATGACTGCCATCTTTAAATTCACCACCATATTGGTGTGTTTGTGTTCAATTGTTTAAAACTGAAAGATATTATATATTGATCATCCTAGAATATACAACACGTTAAAAATAAAATTCGCATTGCAAGTAAAATTGTCAAAAAAGACAAAAATTAATAAAAACAGAGGCAATCTTGGACCAGGCAGCCATTATGGTTACAACAATAGTAATGTCATTTGGAAAACAAATAAGGCATATTACAAAGTGTGAAGAATTGTGCCCCAATTTGTAATGTTCCTGTAATATGCTTGGCTAGACAATGGGACTACTTTATGCTAATTACATATCACGAACAAGTCCGGTAGTTTCCGGTAATTGCCGTTGATTTCCGCATCCAAATTCATATAATTTTATTGGATAACGGTACAATCCATACACTGTAGTTGAGTTAGTCGTTACAAGAACGTCATTGAACGTCATCGATGACGCAATCAGTGACGTCTCGCTACCATTCATATTGCTACCATTGACACACTTGCATCATTTGTAAACATCCCGCCTCTATGTACATGATTGATCACAGTGTGCCTGATCTCCCCGTATCTTGTCATGTATTGCTTCCTTTGATTATGATGGTTAAAGTTATCGATTACCGGCAATTGAATCTTTACATGTGTTTGATGTAAATGTTTAGAAAGAAATTAAACCGTTAAACTTAACATGAAAGTGGTGTTTACATCTATTTCAATTGTCACTCTACATCAGTGTGAGTCAAGTGTCACATTCTAATTACCTCATCAGTTTATAGTAAATTCATACGCCACTGAGGCGTGTATGATTAAGGCAAACTTTGTAAATAGCATCAAGAGCATAAGAAAGGTGAGACAATAAATCTACCACCTCTATAGTGTTGCAGATAGGGAAACCCCACACTCGGACAGGCCATTGCTCTACCACCTCTATAGTGTTGCAGATAGGGAAACCCCACACTCGGACAGGCCATTGCTCTACCACCTCTATAGTGTTGCAGATAAGGAAACCCCACACTCGGACAGGCCATTGCTCTACCACCTCTATAGTGTTGCAGATAAGGAAACCCCACACTCGGACAGGCCATTGCTCTACCACCTCTATAGTGTTGCAGATAAGGAAACCCCACACTCGGACAGGCCATTGCTCTACCACCTCTATAGTGTTGCAGATAAGGAAACCCCACACTCGGACAGGCCATTGCTCTACCACCTCTATAGTGTTGCAGATAGGGAAACCCCACACTCGGACAGGCCATTGCTCTACCACCTCTATAGTGTTGCAGATAGGGAAACCCCACACTCGGACAGGCCATTGCTCTACCACCTCTATAGTGTTGCAGATAAGGAAACCCCACACTCGGACAGGCCATTGCTCTACCACCTCTATAGTGTTGCAGATAGGGAAACCCCACACTCGGACAGGCCATTGCTCTACCACCTCTATAGTGTTGCAGATAAGGAAACCCCACACTCGGACAGGCCATTGCTCTACCACCTCTATAGTGTTGCAGATAAGGAAACCCCACACTCGGACAGGCCATTGCTCTACCACCTCTATAGTGTTGCAGATAAGGAAACCCCACACTGGGACAGGCCATTGCTCTACCACCTCTATAGTGTTGCAGATAAGGAAACCCCACACTCGGACAGGCCATTGCTCTACCACCTCTATAGTGTTGCAGATAAGGAAACCCCACACTCGGACAGGCCATTGCTCTACCACCTCTATAGTGTTGCAGATAAGGAAACCCCACACTCGGACAGGCCATTGCTCTACCACCTCTATAGTGTTGCAGATAAGGAAACCCCACACTCGGACAGGCCATTGCTCTACCACCTCTATAGTGTTGCAGATAAGGAAACCCCACACTCGGACAGGCCATTGCTCTACCACCTCTATAGTGTTGCAGATAAGGAAACCCCACACTCGGACAGGCCATTGCTCTACCACCTCTATAGTGTTGCAGATAAGGAAACCCCACACTCGGACAGGCCATTGCTCTATCCAGGCATCTTCAGCCCTCTAGTAGGCTTTCCTTACCTGCAATTCTGGGGGTGTTATATTTACATTATCTTACCAATTTATCCTTCGAATATATTTAGCATGTATTGTATCTTTGTATTTGAATAAAAAACTAAATGGCAGTCGGTAGAGCGCATACATTCGCCACTCTGCATCAAACATTAATGGATTGGTCAATGGTGAACATTACAATTTAAATGCTTGAACACCAATCTGTACGTGGTTGTGAAATAATGATGGATATTATTAATAACCGATAGTACTTACTATCGCAAGGTGCTGCCTAGAATTAAATCAATACCTACATTTTGGATGTTTCTCTAAATAAACTATCCAATAAACTTACAGTTTGAACTCTCTTAGCATAATATGTTGTCTGTATGGGCATTTGAACTGTATCTCCTAACATAATATCAAATAAAAACAGGATATAATATGTTGTCTGTATGGGCATTTGAACTGTATCTCCTACCATAATATCTAATAAAAATAGGATATAATATGTTGTCTGTATGGGCATTTGAACTGTATCTCCTACCATAATATCTAATAAAAATAGGATATAATATGTTGTCTGTATGGGCATTTGAACTGTATCTCCTAATATAATATCTAATAAAAATAGGATATAATATGTTGTCTGTATGGGCATTTGAACTGTATCTCCTACCATAATATCTAATAAAAATAGGATATAATATGTTGTCTGTATGGGCATATTGCAAGTGCCAGGAGAGCATACATTGTGCAAAAGATAGAAAAAAACATACAATATAGTTGCACGAATAGATTATTGTCATATATAAATAGAAATGTATTATATAAATACATTTATCTATTTATATATATGACCCATTGTTAACCATATAATATTATGAGTATTATGTATAATCGTCTGCTATTATTTTCGCGCCTAAATGATCATTTCTCTGTTTGCGCGGGAATGAATTATATTTGATAGCCGATTGCATCTGGTCAGTTATGTAAGATAATCGCCGCCGCTCTTGATGACATATTAACACGTAATAATATTGTATAACATCACAGATGTTTAGCGCCGTAATGTCTGTTATAGATGTCAAGTCTGCTATTTAAGTAAGGGATATTTATTAAGAAATTAGTGCATTCTTATCCAGTCATGGAGGCGCTAAGGAAATGATGTTATTCACTATTAGAATATAAACTGTTTCTATGATAGTTAGAAAAATTAATATTTAAAGAAGTATAAACTCTTAAATATTAAAGTCGTATTAAATACACGAACGGAAGATAATTAGGCCTTTTAACAAACGATTGTTTCGGCTAATATATATATTGGAATAGTTTGATAAAGTGAAGGGAATTAGTATATTAGTAGAACTGTTATAACACATTGAAATTGTGAGACGAAATATAAGATAAGAGATAGTATTAGACGGAATACACTGAAGGCTAAATGATACGAGAAGTCATGAATAAATGATACGAGAAATCATGAATAAATGATACATGTTATAGATTTGAAATAAAGTTGAGATTGTTGTGGATGATATTATATAAAGGAAAATGAAAGACTGTGTTGAGTTATGGTATTTGAAGGACTGTAGAGAAACCCCCTAGACAACTCCAGCGAGTCTACGATTGGATAGACCCTGGCTAGAGCATTGTTGAAGGACCGTAGAGAAACCCCCTAGACAACTCCAGCTAGTCTACGATAGGATAGACCCTGGTTAGAGCATTGATATCGGAAAATAGACATAGGAAGAAATAGAGGATCGTGACAACATAAGAAATGATAAATTATACCTTTAGCAGGACATATTCCACTGCAAACATCCCCAGGACCCTGAAACAAGTAAAAGGTTAAACCAATATTGAAAGTACCAGCCATTTACGATTATATGTCACCTATTACGAACAGCAGTACTTCCCGACTGGTATTCATACAGACCCGCTGCCAACTCCCAGGTACTCATATGCGGTTCGAACATTCGTACCACTATTCGTAAGTAGGCTGACTCATTAATCACTAGACCATGGAGTAGTCGTATATAGCACAGTATATAGCACACAAGTTGTACATAGTAATTAGTAGCAATTCGTCCAATCTATTTTCTTCATCAAATTACATACTTGTGTTATTACGCCCGCTGCGTTAAATATTTGTCGTTCCGCGGAACGTATTCGTATATGTTTGTTTAAATATCGAGTGTAAAAGTATTGAAAGGTTCATTCTACTAGACAATTTCGTGCAGAAAACATCACATGTATGCAGCTTTATATACAACACGAACAGCACCGGGGTGGAGGAAAAATAACAAACATGTAGTACTACGTACCCATATGGAGTGAACTATTAATCATAATTGAAATAGCTTCAATAGACGAATGAGTGATTCACAGTACCAGTCGCAACTGATTTGGATACTCACGTCTTTATTGACGCCAGTGGATTTGGATACTCATGCCTTTATTGACGCCAGTGGATTTGGATACTCACGTCTTTATTGACGCCAGTGAATTTGGATATTTCGTAGGCATGCCTGACAGCAATGTCACCGCTTGCTGGTGCAAGTTTAGTTCTACATGGAGAGGACTAGAAGCAGCATATAGAATACTGGACTATGTTGTTGTGCCGAGCGTTCAACGAAAGAACGCTATGTCGAACACTCATAACCGAAATATAGCATTATTAAAACTATTAACCGGAGTTTGCAGTCCGTGTCTATAAAACTATAGTATTAAACCAGAGTGTGCAGTCCGGGTCTATAAAACTATAGTATTAAACCAGAGTTTGCAGTCCGGGTCTATAAACTATAGTATTAAACCGGAGTTTGCAGTCCGGGTCTATAAACTATAGTATTAAACCGGAGTTTGCAGTCCGGGTCTATACAACTATAGTATTAAACCGGAGTTTGCAGTCCGGGTCTATACAACTATAGTATTAAACCGGAGTTTGCAGTCCGGGTCTATACAACTATAGTATTAAACCAGAGTTTACAGTCCGGGTCTATACAACTATAGTATTAAATCAGAGTTTGCAGTCCGGGTCAATAAAACTATAGTATTAAACCAGAGTTTGCAGTCCGGGTCTATAAACTATAGTATTAAACCGGAGTTTGCAGTCCGGGTCTATAAACTATAGTATTAAACCGGAGTTTGCAGTCCGGGTCTATAAAACTATAGTATTAAACCGGAGTTTGCAGTCCGGGTCTATAAACTATAGTATTAAACCGGAGTTTGCAGTCCGAGTCTATACAACTATAGTATTAAACCGGAGTTTGCAGTCCGGGTCTATACAACTATAGTATTAAATCAGAGTTTGCAGTCCGGGTCAATAAAACTATAGTATTAAACCGGAGTTTGCAGTCCGGGTCTATAAATATATAGTATTATACCGGAGTTTGCAGTCCGGGTCTATAAAATGTTTGTTAAAAGCAAACCTTATCTTTATTCCTAAAGTGGAAACCAGGCGATAAAAATTGTGCGGTAAATGTTGGATGCCATTTACTATCATAATAATTAAAACAATACATATACAATACTCTACAAATCATGGTAGTTATAATGCTTGCAATCAATACACCTTTCTAGCATTACAAATATACATATATACAACGTAAAATATAATACAAAACCACACATTACCAGAGTCTCTGAATACAATAAATATACATATATACAAAGTAAAATAATAATACAAAACCACACATTACCAGAGTCTCTGAATACAATAAATATACATATTTACAAAGTAAAATAATAATACAAAACCACAAATTGCCTGAGTCCATGTATACAATAAATATACATATATATTTACAAAGTAAAATAATAATACAAAACCACGCATTACCTGAATCTTTGTATACAATAAATATACATATCTAAAACGTAAAATAATAATACAAAACCACACATTACCAGAGTCTCTGTATCAGTTTAATCATAGAAAGTTTAATTTTACTGAAGCTAAGATAGTATGTGTTTCAAAACCTATCCTCTGGCTTCACAACCTATCATCTGGTTTCACAACCTATCATCAGGTTTCACAACCTATCCTGTGCTTTCACAACCTATCCTCTGGCTTTACAACCTATCCTCTGGCTTCATAACCTATCCTCTTGCTTCACAACCTATCATCTGGTTTCACAACATATCATCTGGTTTCACAACATATCATCTGGTTTCACAACATATCATCTGGTTTCACAACATATCATCTGGTTTCACAATCTACCATCTGGTTTCACAACATATTATCTGGTTTCACAACATATCATCTGGTTTCACAACATATCATCTGGCTTCACAACATATCATCTGGCTTCACAACGTATTATCTGGTTTTACAAAATATCATCTGGTTTCACAACCTATCATCTGGTTTCACAACAGATCTTCTGGTAATTATAATGTGTGTATTGTTTTACAATCCAGTAATTATACTGTGTTTATTGTTTTACAATCCAGTAATTGTACTGTGTGTATTGTTTTACAATCCACTAATTATACTGTGTTTATTGTTTTACAGTCCAGTAATTATACTGTGTGTATTGTTTTACAGTCCAGTAATTATACTGTGTGTATTGTTTTACAATCCAGCAATTATACTGTGTTAATTGTTTTACACTCCAGTAATTATACTGTGTTTATTGCTTTACAATCCAGTAATTGTACTGTGTGTAATGTTTTACAATCCAGTAATTATACTGTGTTTATTGTTTTACAGTCCAGTAATAATAATGTGTGTATTGTTTTACTGTCCAGTAATTATACTGTGTGTATTGTTTTACAGTCCAATAATCATAATGTGTGTATTGTTTTACAGTCCAGTAATAATAATGAGTGTATTGTTTTACAGTCCAGTAATTATACTGTGTATTGATTTACAGTCCAGTAATTATACTGTGTGTATTGTTTTACAGTCCAGTAATTATACTGTGTGTATTGTTTTACAGTCCAGTAATTATACAGTGTGTATTGTTTTACAGTCCAGTAATTATACTGTGTGTATTGTATTACAATCCAGTAATGATACTGTGTTAATTGTTTTACAGTCCAGTAATTATACTGTGTGTATTGTTTTACAGTCCAATAATCATACTGTGTGTATTGTTTTACAATCCAGTAATAATAATGTGTGTATTGTTTTACTGTCCAGTAATTATACTGTGTGTATTGTTTACAATCCAGTAATTATACTGTGTTTATTGTTTTACAATCCAGTAATTACTGTGTGTATTGTTTTACATCCACTAATATACTGTGTTTATTGTTTTACAGTCCAGTATTATACTGTGTGTATTGTTTTACAGTCCAGTAATTAACTGTGTGTATTGTTTACAATCCAGAATATACTGTGTTATTGTTTTACACTCCAGTAATTATACTGTGTTTATTGCTTTACAATCCAGTAATTATACTGTGTAATGTTTTACATCCAGTATTATACTGTGTTTATTGTTTTACAGTCCAGTAATTATACTGTGTGTATTGTTTTACAATCCAGTAATTATACTGTGTTAATTGTTTTACAGTCCAGTAATTATACTGTGTGTATTGTTTTACAGTCCAGTAATAATAATGTGTGTATTGTTTTACAGTCCAGTAATTATACTGTGTTATTGTTTTACAGTCCAGTAATTATACTGTGTTTATTGTTTTACAGTCCAGTAATTATAATGTGTATTGTTTAACAGTCCAGTAAATATACAGTGTGTATTGTTTTACAGTCCAGTAATTATACTGTGTGTATTGTATTACAATCCAGTAATGATACTGTGTTAATTGTTTTACAGTCCAGTAATTATACTGTGTGTATTGTTTTACAGTCCAATAATCATACTGTGTGTATTGTTTTACAGTCCAGTAATAATAATGTGTGTATTGTTTTACTGTCCAGTAATTATACTGTGTGTATTGTTTTACAATCCAGTAATGATACTGTGTTAATTGTTTTACAGTCCAGTAATTATACTGTGTGTATTGCTTTACAGTCCAGTAATAATAATGTGTGTATTGTTTTACAATCCAGCAATTATACTGTGTTAATTGTTTTACACTCCAGTAATTATACTGTGCTTATTGCTTTACAATCCAGTAATTGTACTGTGTGTACTGTTTTACAATCCAGTAATAATACTGTGAGTATTGTTTTACAGTCCAGTAATTATACTGTGTGTATTGTTTTACAGTCCAGTAATTATACTGTGTGTATTGTTTTACAATCCAGTAATGATAC
This sequence comes from Archivesica marissinica, assembly GCA_014843695.1. Classification (NCBI taxonomy): domain Eukaryota; kingdom Metazoa; phylum Mollusca; class Bivalvia; order Venerida; family Vesicomyidae; genus Archivesica; species Archivesica marissinica. The sequence goes on along the minus strand of JABXNX010000203.1, from coordinate 35,462 downwards.
TGTGTTAATTGTTATACAGTCCAGTAATTATACTGTGTGTATTGTTTTACAGTCCAATAATCATACTGTGTGTATTGTTTTACAGTCCAGTAATAATAATGTGTGTATTGTTTTACTTTCCAGTAATTATACTGTGTGTATTGTTTTACAATCCAGTAATGATACTGTGTTAATTGTTTTACAGTCCAGTAATTATACTGTGTGTATTGTTTTACAGTCCAGTAATAATAATGAGTGTATTGTTTTACAGTCCAGTAATTATAATGTGTATTGTTTAACAGTCCAGTAAATATACAGTGTGTATTGTTTTACAGTCCAGTAATTATACTGTGTGTTTTGTTTTACAATCCAGTAATGATACTGAGTTAATTGTTATACAGTCCAGTAATTATACTGTGTGTATTGATTTACAGTCCAATAATCATACTGTGTGTATTGTTTTACAATCCAGTAATGATACTGTGTTAATTGTTTTACAGTCCAGTAATTATACTGTGTGTATTGTTTTACAGTCCAGTAATTATACTGTGTGTATTGTTTTACAATCCAGTAATGATAATGTGTTAATTGTTTTACAGTCCAGTAATTATAATGTGTGTATTGTTTTACAGTCCAGTAATCATACTGTGTGTGTATAGTTTTACAGTCCAGAAATTATACTGTGTGTATTGTTTTACAGTCCAGTAATACTATTGTGTTTATTGTTCTATTGTCCAGTTAGTATACTGTGTGTGTATTGTTTTACAGTCCAGTAATAATAATCAGTGTATTGTTTTACAGTCCAGTAATTATACTGTGTATTGTTTTACAGTCCAGTAATTATACTGTGTGTATTGTTTTACAGTCCAGTAATTATACTGTGTGTATTGTTTTACAGTCCAGTAATAATAATGAGTGTATTGTTTAACAGTCCAGTAAATATACAGTGTGTATTGTTTTACAGACCAGTAATTATACTGTGTGTATTGTTTTACAGTCCAGTAATTATACTGTGTGTATTGTATTACAGTCCAGTAATCATACTGTGTGTATTGTTTTACATTCCAGTAATAATAATGAGTGTATTGTTTTACAGTCAAGTAATTATACTGTGTATTGTTTTACAGTCCAGTAATTATACTGTGTGTATTATTTTACAGTCCGGTAATTATACTCTGTGTATTGTTTTACAGTCCAGTAATTATATTGTGTGTATTGTTTTACAGTCCAGTAATCATAATGTGTGTATTGTTGTACAGTCCAGTAATAATAATGAGTGTATTGTTTTACAGTCAAGTAATTATACTGTGTATCGTTTTACAGTCCAGTAATTATACTGTGTGTATTGTTTTACAGCCGGTAATTATACTCTGTGTATTGTTTTACAGTCCAGTAATTATACTGTGTGTATTCTTTTATAGTCCAGTAATCAAACTGTGTGTATTGTTTTACAGTCCAATAATAATAATGAGTGTATTGATTTACAGTCCAGTAATTATACTGTGTATTGTTTAATAGTCCAGTAACTATACTGTGTTAATTGTTTTACACTCCAGTAATTATACTGTATTTATTGTTTTACAATCCAGTAATTGTACTGTGTATATTGTTTTACAGTCCAGTAATTATACTCTAAGTATTGTTTTACAGTCCAGTAATTATACTGTGTGTATTGTTTTACAATCCAGTAATTATACTGTGTTAATTGTTTTACAGTCCAGTACGTCCAGTAATAATAATGTGTGTATAGTTTTTCAGTCCAGTAATTATACTGTGTGTATTGCTTTACAGTCCAGTAATTATAATGTGTGTATTGTTTTACAGTCCAGTAATTATATTCTGTGTATTGTTTTACAGTCCAGTAATTATATTTTGTGAATTGTTTTACAGTCCAGTAATCAAAATGTGTGTATTGTTTTACAGTCCAGTAATAATAATGAGTGTATTGTTTTACAGTCAAGTAATTATACTGTGTATTGTTTTACAGTCCAGTAATATTAATGTGTGTATTGTTGTACAGTCCAGTAATTATACTGTGTTTATTGTTGTACAGTCCAGTAATGATACTGTGTTATTGTATTACAGTCCAATAATTATACTGTGTGTATTGTTTTATTGTTCAGTTATTATACTGTGTGTATTGTTTTACAGTCAGTAATTATACTGTTTGTATTGTTTACAGTGCAGTAATTATACTGTGTATATTGTTTTACAGTCCAGTAATTATACTGTGTGTATTGTTTTAAATCCAGTAATTATACTGTGTTTATTGTATTACATTCCAGTAATTATACTGTGTGTATTGTTTTATTGTCCAGTAATTATACTGTGTGTATTGTTTTACAGTCCAGTAATAATACTGTGTGTATTGTTTTACAGTCCAGCAATAATACTGTGTGTATTGTTTTACAGTCCAGTACTCATACTGTGTGTATTGTTTTACAGTCCAGTAATAATATTGAGTGTATTGTTTTACAGTCCAGTAATCATACTGTGTATTGTTTTACAGTCCAGTAATTATACTGTGTTTATTGTATTACAGTCCAGTAATAATACAGTGTGTATTGTTTTATTGTCCAGTAATTATACTGTGTGTATTGTTTTACAGTCCAGTAATAATAATGTTTGTATTGTTTTACAGTCCAGTAATTATACTGTGTGTATTGTTTTAGAGTCCAGTAATTATACTGTGTGTATTGTTTTACAGTCCAGTAATTATACTGTGTGTATTGTTTTACAGTCCAGTAATAATAATGAGTGTATTGTTTAACAGTCCAGTAAATATACAGTGTGTATTGTTTTACAGACCAGTAATTATACTGTGTGTATTGTTTTACAGTCCAGTAATTATACTGTGTGTATTGTATTACAGTCCAGTAATCATACTGTGTGTATTGTTTTACATTCCAGTAACAATAATGAGTGTATTGTTTTACAGTCAAGTAATTATACTGTGTATTGTTTTACAGTCCAGTAATTATACTGTGTGTATTATTTTACAGTCCGGTAATTATACTCTGTGTATTGTTTTACAGTCCAGTAATTATATTGTGTGTATTGTTTTACAGTCCAGTAATCATAATGTGTGTATTGTTGTACAGTCCAGTAATAATAATGAGTGTATTGTTTTACAGTCAAGTAATTATACTGTGTATCGTTTTACAGTCCAGTAATTATACTGTGTGTATTGTTTTACAGTCCGGTAATTATACTCTGTGTATTGTTTTACAGTCCAGTAATTATACTGTGTGTATTCTTTTATAGTCCAGTAATCAAACTGTGTGTATTGTTTTACAGTCCAATAATAATAATGAGTGTATTGATTTACAGTCCAGTAATTATACTGTGTATTGTTTAATAGTCCAGTAACTATACTGTGTTAATTGTTTTACACTCCAGTAATTATACTGTATTTATTGTTTTACAATCCAGTAATTGTACTGTGTATATTGTTTTACAGTCCAGTAATTATACTCTAAGTATTGTTTTACAGTCCAGTAATTATACTGTGTGTATTGTTTTACAATCCAGTAATTATACTGTGTTAATTGTTTTACAGTCCAGTACGTCCAGTAATAATAATGTGTGTATAGTTTTACAGTCCAGAAATTATACTGTGTGTATTGCTTTACAGTCTAGTAATTATAATGTGTGTATTGTTTTACAGTCCAGTAATTATATTCTGTGTATTGTTTTACAGTCCAGTAATTATATTTTGTGAATTGTTTTACAGTCCAGTAATCAAAATGTGTGTATTGTTTTACAGTCCAGTAATAATAATGAGTGTATTGTTTTACAGTCAAGTAATTATACTGTGTATTGTTTTACAGTCCAGTAATATTAATGTGTGTATTGTTGTACAGTCCAGTAATTATACTGTGTTTATTGTTGTACAGTCCAGTAATTATACTGTGTGTATTGTTTTAAATCCAGTAATGATACTGTGTTATTGTATTACAGTCCAATAATTATACTGTGTGTATTGTTTTATTGTTCAGTTATTATACTGTGTGTATTGTTTTACAGTCAGTAATTATACTGTTTGTATTGTTTTACAGTCCAGTAATTATACTGTGTGTATTGTTTTACAGTCCAGTAATTATACTGTGTGTATTGTTTTACAGTCCAGTAATTATACTGTGTGTATTGTTTTACAGTCCAGTAATTATACTGTGTGTATTGTTTTACAGTCCAGTAATATACTGTGTGTATTGTTTTACAGTCCAGTAATAATACTGTGTGTATTGTTTTACAGTCCAGTAATATACTGTGTGTATTGTTACAGTCCAGTAATATACTGTGTGTATTGTTTTACAGTCCAGTAATTATACTGTGTGTATTGTTTTACAGTCCAGTAATTATACTGTGTTTATTGTTTTACAGTCCAGTAATTATACTGTGTGTATTGTTTTACAGTCCAGTAATTATACTGTGTGTATTGTTTTACAGTCCAGTAATTATACTGTGTGTATTGTTTTACAGTCCAGTAATTATACTGTGTGTATTGTTTTACAGTCCAGTAATTATACTGTGTGTATTGTTTTACAGTCCAGTAATAATACTGTGTGTATTGTTTTACAGTCCAGTAATAATAATGTGTGTATTGTTTTACAGTCCAGTAATCATACTGTGTATTGTTTTACAGTCCAGTAATTATACAGTGTGTATTGTTTTACAGTCAGTAATTATACTGTGTGTATTGTTTTACAGTCCAGTAATTATACTGTGTGTATTGTTTTACAGTCCAGTAATTATATGTGTGTATTGTTTTACAGTCCAGTAATTATACTGTGTGTATTGTTTTACAGTCCAGTAATTATACTGATGTATTGTTTTACAATCCAGTAATTATACTGTGTATTGTTTTACAGTCCAGTAATTATACTGTGTATTGTTTTACAGTCCAGTAATTATACTGTGTGTATTGTTTTACAATCCAGTAATTATACTGTGTTAATTGTTTTACAGTGTCCAGTAATAATAATGTGTGTATTGTTTTACAGTCCAGTAATTATACTGTGTGTATTGTTTTACAGTCCAGTAATTATACTGTGTGTATTGTTTTACAGTCCAGTAATTATACTCTGTGTATTGTTTTACAGTCCAGTAATTATACTGTGTGTATTGTTTTACAGTCCAGTAATCATACTGTGTGTATTGTTTTACAGTCCAGTAATAATAATGTGTGTATTGTTTTACAGTCCAGTAATATACTGTGATTTTTACAGTCCAGTAATTATACTGTGTATTGTTTTACAGTCCAGTAATATTAATGTGTGTATTGTTTTACAGTCCAGTAATTATACTGTGTTTATTGTTTTACAGTCCAGTAATTATACTGTGTGTATTGTTTTACAGTCCAGTAATTATACTGTGTGTATTGTTTTACAGTCCAAGTATTATACTGTGTGTATTGTTTTATAGTCCAGTAATTATACTGTGTGTATTGTTTTACAGTCCAGTAATTATACTGTGTGTATTGTTTTACAGTCCAGTAATTTTACTGTGTTTATTGTATTACCGTCCAGTAATTATACTGTGTGTATTGTTTTATTGTCCAGTTATTATACTGTGTGTTTTGTTTTACAGTCCAGTAATTATACTGTTTGTATTGTTTTACAGTCCAGTAATTATACTAAGTGTATTGTTTTACTGTCCAGTAATTACAAAGTGTGTATTGTTTTACAGTTCATTAATAATACTGTGTGTATTGTTTTACAGTCCAGTAATAATAATGTGTATTGTTTTATAGTCCCGTAATTATACTGTGTGTATTGTTTTACAGTCCAGTAATTATACTGTGTATTGTTTTACAGTCCAGTAATTATACAGTGTGTATTGTTTTACAGTCCCGTAATTATACTGTGTGTATTGTTTTATAGTCCATGTAGTATACTTTGTGTATTGTTTTATAGTCCAGTAATCATACTGTTTGTATTGTTTTACAGTCCTGTAATTATACTGTGTGTATTGTTTTAAATCCAGTAATTTTACTGTGTTTATTGTATTACCGTCCAGTAATTATACTGTGTGTATTGTTTTATTGTCCAGTTATTATACTGTGTGTTTTGTTTTACAGTCCAGTAATTATACTGTTTGTATTGTTTTACAGTCCAGTAATTATACTATGTGTATTGTTTTACAGTCCAATAATTATTCTGTGTGTATTGTTTTACAGTTCAGTAATAATACTGTGTGTATTGTTATACAATCCAGTAATTATGCTGTGTTTATTGTTTTACAGTCCAGAAATTATACTGTGTGTATTGTTTTACAGTCCAGTAATCATATTCTGTGTATTGTTTTACAGTCCAGTAATAATAAATAGTGTATTGTTTTACAGTCCAGTAATTATAATGTGTATTGTTTTACAGTCCAGTAATTATACTGTGTGTATTGTTTTACAGTCAAGTAATAATAATGAGTGTATTGTTGTACAGTCCAGTAATTATACTGTGTTTATTGTTGTACAGTCCAGTAATTATACTGTGTTTATTGTTTTAAATCCAGTAATGATACTGTGTTATTGTATTACAGTCCAATAATTATACTGTGTGTATTGTTTTATTGTTCAGTTATTATACTGTGTGTATTGTTTTACAGTCAGTAATTATACTGTTTGTATTGTTTTACAGTCCAGTAATTATTCTGTGTATATTGTTTTACAGTCCAGTAATTATACTGTGTGTATTGTTTTAAATCCAGTAATTATACTGTGTTTATTGTATTACATTCCAGTAATTATACTGTGTGTATTGTTTTATTGTCGTACATTATACTGTGTGTATTGTTTTACAGTCCAGTAAATAATACTGTGTGTATTGTTTTACAGTCCAGAATAATACTGTTGTATATGTTTTACAGTCCAGTACTCATACTGTGTGTATGTTTTACATTCCAGTAATAATATTGAGTGTATTTTTTTACAGTCCAGTAACATACTGTGTATTGTTTTACAGTCCATAATTATACTGTGTTAATTGATTACAGTCCAGTAATAATACTGTGTGTATTGTTTTATTGTCCAGTAATTATACTGTGTGTATTGTTTTACAGTCCAGTAATAATTGTTTGTATTGTTTTACAGTCCAGTAATTATACTGTGTGAATTGTTTTAAAGTCCAGTAATTATAATGTGTGTATTGTTTTACAGTCCAGTAATAATAATGAGTATATTGTTTTACTGTCCATTAATAATACTGTGTGTATTCTTTTACAGTCCAGTAACTATACTGTGTGTATTGTTTTACTGTGTATTAATTACAAATTGTGTATTGTTTTACAGTTCATTTATAATACTGTGTGTATTGTTTTACAGTCCAGTAATAATAATGTGTGTATTGTTTTAAAGTCCCGTAATTATACTGTGTGTATTGTTTTACAGTCCA
>JABXNX010000203.1:0-27095 GCA_014843695.1 Archivesica marissinica | reverse complement strand
AATACGTGTCATGGTCCCCCAGAGGGATATTCTATAGGGACTTGTATGCAGACGGAAGTGACGTTTAGTTTCACGTTCATGAATTATACGTGCGGTCCCAGGGTATCTTAGATAGTGACTTGGTCGCATTACGGAAGCGCCGTTTAGCTTCACGTCATGAATTATACGTGTATGGTCCCAGGGTATATGATATAGTGACGTGTATGCAAACGGAAGTGCCGTTTACCATCACGTCATGAATTATACGTGTATGGTCCCAGGGTATATTATATAGTGACTTGTATGCATACGGAAGTGCCGTTTAGTTTCACGTCATGAATAATACGTGTTTGGTCCCAAGGTATATTATATAGTGACGTGTATGCATACGGAAGTGCCGTTTAGTTTCACGTTTGTTTGAGTGGGTCGACCAAAGTTTCCCACAGTATATAGCATACGCATGTTAAGTTCTTCTTATGCATCACATTATATTATCATTTCATATTGTTTTTGCTAATCATTATTGTTAGAGCTGGTGTGTGCTCTGTCTAATTGAGAATACTGTTATCATTTATTTAAGTATATCTGTGTTTCATCTATTCCTGCGAATAGTATTCATACAAACAGTGGTTAAACAGTGGAGCCTGTCCAGGAAAGGTGTTGTTAGGTAAACTGCCCGCAGGCGATATAGCCCAAAATGGTGCTGATGCAGGCGTAAAACCCGAAATATACATATAACATAACGAACTACATACCGTATGAACACGTAGTACATGGTTGTTCGTAAATATCGCTTCATAGTCCAAGTACTCATCGAAGGTTTCGAACCCGGTACACGCAGTATAGTAGACCGCTGTTCTATTCAGAGGGTAGTGTAACATTCTCATTTCAGTACCAGCGCCCGACTCATCGAAGTACTGTATAGGCATTGGTTCTACATGGGCATAACAGACGCATGTTACTGTTAGACTATGGCAAGTGCTCATCAACGTCGAAAACACCGTACTGTGGTATTGGTGCTCCTGTGCACAACTCAAGTTATATGCCTATATAGCAAAATTGGTCCCGGCATATGCTTTTTGTGACTGTACAATGACTGTGCAAATCGACTGCACATGACTTCAAAACATACCCATATATCAGTACACAGTGTCGCTACACCACACACTCCCCAAACCTATCGAGTGGAACAACATTTCCATAATAATAGACTCGCGTTTAACCTGCAACAATAAATGTTCAATTCCTCAGCAACATATCCCAGGCGTATCCATATGTTTACATATTAACATGAATTAAATTGGTAATATATTAGCCAAAATTATTGGAAATCATAAAAGAAAAGAAGATTTGAGTTTAGTAATGTAAGATTAAGATCTAATTATACTTTACAACATGGACACTGAAATCATTATCATTACGAATGACGCTAGTTATAAGTGATAATAAATATAGCGGTAAATATATATGTTTACATTAGAATGGTTAAATCTCGTACGATACATATGTATGTTTACATTAGAATGGTTAACTCTCGTACGATACATATGTATGTTTACATTAGAGTGGTCAACTATCGTACGGTACATAGGTATGTTTACATTAGAATGGTCAACTATCGTACGGTACATAGGTATGTTTACATTAGAATGGTCAACTATCGTACGGTACATATGTATGTTTACATTAGAAGGGTCAACTCTCGTACGGTACATAGATATGTTTACATTAGATTGTTCAACTCTCGTACGGTACATATGTATGTTTACATTAGAAGGGTCAACTCTCGTACGGTACATAGATATGTTTACATTAGATTGTTCAACTCTCGTACGATACGTAGTTATGTTAATATTAGATTAATGAACTTTCGTAAGGTACACAGGTATGTCTACATTAGATTGATTAACTCTCGTAAGGTACACATGTGTGTTTACATTATATTGATTAACTCTCGCACGGTACACAGTTATGTTTACAAGAGAATGGCCAACTCTCGTACGGTACATATGTATGTTTACAAGAGAATGATCAACTCTCGTATATCACTCTTCAATACGATACATAAGTATGTTTACATGAGATTCGTTAACTCTCGTATACCACTTTATATACAATACGATACATACATATGTTTACATGAGATGTGTTAACTCTCGTATACCACTATACAATACGGTACATAGGTATGTTTACATGAGATTTGTTAACTATCGTATAACACAATACGGTACATTGAGAATAAAACTCGTAGTTCAATATGTGACAGTATGAAAATAAGGGAAACTAATCTTGTTATATAACAGTCATTTCATCAAGTATGTTATCTCCCTTATTTAATTATTTCATAGGCGCATGAATCAACATTTGTCATGGGGTAATTGGCTTTACCACCAGATTTGATATTCACTCAGTTGTCAAGTTCTTTGGAAAGAAGACATACATTTACACATTATCTACGGTTTTAATAAGGTTAGCTTAATTCGAATGATCGAATAGCATTGTCTGATCATAATGCATTTTAGTTGTTTCCTAAATAAGTGATTAGCGGGAATGGCATTGAGCACCGGTTTGTTTACCAGAGTCAGAGTATCTTGTTCGTGTTAATCATTAATGCATGTTTATATTTCCGTGTGTGATTTTTTTCTTTACCCGTTGGCATGAACACTTTCAAAGTAGAAGTGGAATTCATTACTCCATGCATGTTAAATACCTATCATGCTATGATATGTGCACGTTTAGTTTTAAGCATAGTTTATTTCAAGCCATACAACATATACAAATATACAGATTACACAAAATGTAGATACACGAATGAAAAGGGATTATAACTGAAAGCTATTATAGTTTATAGAGGCCTTCTCCTATAGCAAGGTACTTAATGCAATTGCGATATGACACAGTGTTGTACTATTTTCTAAACTATTAATTTAAATTTGAAGTGTAAATTAGAATATAAATAAGATAAAGAGATTATTAAGGTGAAACAAGTAAATATAGTAACTAATTTAGAAGGTTGAAACTGAGATAGACTCAGAAGAAAGGATAGAACAAGGAATATGATAGATTCATACTAGTTCAATGGTAGAGACAAGCATGCAGTATTTAGTGAACAGATGCTCATGGCAATCGTGTGCTTTCCCGGATGTAGTATTGGACTGCTTGAAATATGTTTGCGTTGCAATCATCGCTAAGATCCCGGTCTCCGTGTAATAGAATGTATAGCGTTATGGTACAATATTCAGGAGTATTTGCAAGTAGACGAATTCTGATGTCATTATAACAGAGACATTCATTAAAGAAAAAAGATGGTTACTCTCAGGAAGACCACATTGACAGAGGGGTGATGGAGACATGTTTTTTATTGAAAACATTTTGGTTTAATGAGCTATAACTGAGGCCAGTGATGGCGCGTTTTGCAGATTACACATTTATATAGACGCCGTATCCAGGTTGATCTATGGCCAATAGTCACTAAACTAGTCACTATAATGAATATATTATACTTTAAGTCATGTGTATGTAATTGTTGATGCGCTATGCTTGTGTATATATTGAATATGACTTATTGGTGTTGGTATTATCGTCTGTTGACAGGTTTTCTATACGTAAATGTTTTCGATACTTTTCGTCTCGCGAATTTATGTTGAACCGGAAGTACAATGACGTCATATATTGTTTATGTAAGGTATTCCCACACTGCATCATTCATTCCGCTGAAGAAGTTTTCCAATATGAGTCGTAAAATGAAGTGAATAATCATTTTTATAATTAGTAATATTATAAAATGAATATGCACACTTAGCAGTTAGACCTGACCAATTAAAACTCATTGCATATTCAGTAGGATAGTTGGTTGGCAATGACGATTTGGAAGTCTTCTAAGATTGGCTGGTCAACCGCAGCTTGCAACAGGTTGTTCCTTCTCTGTCCGAGGATCGAATCCCTGTTGTGTTCCTGAGACACGAGTGTGCTAACCGCTATGCTAGTCGGACAACTATCATATAGCATCGTATGTAACGTGTGTGTTTTATGGTTATTTATCGTCGCTACCGGTTGCACATATGAGCGACGCCTCCTGAAGAGATTAGTCATTTTAAATTTAGGAGGATAGTGCAATGATACAGGCAGAGAACCATTCCAGAGTATCCTCTGGTTCTTTTACGTGCTCGGTCTAAAGCACCGACACAATACCTCGGTTTAAAGTCCCATCTGAAAGACTGTTAATTTTATTAGGGTCAGACGGTGAATCGAACCTGCGACACCTGGGTTACCAGTCCAACGTGTTATCCGTTGGACTATAGATATGTCTGTATGTAACGGTTGCCTGGTTTTGATTACACCTTGCCGAATTCATGGCAGTCATAGACATTGCTCGTGAAGAAATTAACAGATGCATATAGTAATATCATCACGTCCGAGATTGATTGACAGCTGCATGTTGCTGCCCACAATTGGGTGTAACTCTTCACCGTGGCAAGCAATACCACAGTGATTCCTTCACCGTGGCAAGCAATACCACAAGGATTCCTTCATCGTGGCAAGCAATACCACAGGGATTCCTTCACCGTGGCAAGCAATACCACAGGGATTCCTTCACCGTGGCAAACAATACAACAGGGATTCCTTCATCGTGGCAAGCAATACCACAGGGATTCCTTCATCGTGGCAAGCAATACCACAGTGATTCCTTCATCGTGGCAAGCAATACCACAGGGATTCCTTCATCGTGGCAAGCAATACCACAGGGATTCCTTCATCGTGGCAAGCAATACCACAAGGATTCGGAGCATATAAAATTTAAGTACAGGAATAGTATGTCCACCATGAATATATATACATGTAGTAGGCGGTGCACACGGCAATACGTTTATATATACATGCAGTAGAGTGTACACACGGCACTGAGTTTATATATACATGTAGTAGAGTGTACACACGACACTGAGTTTATATATACATGCAGTAGAGTGTACACACGGCACTGAGTTTATATATACATGTAGTAGAGTGCACACACGACACTGAGTTTATATATACATGTAGTAGAGTGTACACAAGGCATATATATACGTGTAGTGGGGTGTACACACATCATATATATATATATATATACATGTAGTAGAGTGTACACACGGCAGTGCGTTTCTATATTCATGTAGTAGAGTGTACAAACGGCATATATATATATACGTGTAGTAGGGTGTACAAACGGCACTGAGTTTAACTATAAATATAGGAGAGTGTACACACGGCATATATGTACATGTAGTGGGGTGTACATGCATCAGATATATATATATAGTGTAGTAGGGTGTACAAACGGCACTGAGTTTATATATACATATAGTAGAGTGTACACACGGCATTGGGGTTTATATATATATATATATATATATATACATGTAGTAGAGTGTACACACGGCATTAAGTTTCTATATTCATGTAGTAGAGTGTACAAACGGCAAAAAATATATATATATATATATACGTGTAGTAGGGTGTACAAACGGCACTGAGTTCATATATACATGTAGTAGAGTGTACAAACGGTATATATATATATACGTGTAGTAGGGTGTACAAACGGCATATATATATATATATACGTGTAGTAGGGTGTACAAACGGCACTGAGTTTATATATACATATAGTAGAGTGTACACACGGTATTGGGGTTTATATATACATGTAGTAGGGTGTCCAAACGGCACTGAGTTTATATATACATATAGTAGAGTGTACACACGGCATTGGGGTTTATATATACATGTAGTAGAGTGTACCCACGACACTGAGTTTATATATACGTGTAGTAGGGTGTACACACGGCACTGAGTTTATATATAAATGTAGTAGTGTGTACACACGGCACTGAGTTTATATATACATGTAGTAGAGTGTATCCACGGCACTGAGTTTTTATATACGTGTAGTAGAGTGTACCCACGGCACTGAGTTTATATATACATGTAGTAAAGTGTACCAACGGCACTGAGTTTATATATACATGTATTAGAGTGTACCCCCGACACTGAGTTTATATATACATGTAGTAGAGTGTACCCACGGCACTGAGTTTATATATATACATGTAGTAGAGTGTACACACGGCACTGAGTTTATATATACATGTAGTAGATTGTACCCACGACACTGGGTTTATAAATAATCATGTAGTAGAGTGTACACACGGCACTGAGTTTATAAATACGTGTAGTAGGGTGTACACACGGTACTGAGTTTATATATGTGTAGCAGAGTGTAAACACGGCACTGAGTTTATATATACGTGTAGTAGGGTGTACACAAGGTACTGAGTTTATATTTACATGTAATAGAGTGTACACACGGCACTGAGTTTATAAATACGTGTAGTAGGGTGCACACACGGTACTGAGTTTATATATACGTGTAGCAGAGTGTACACACGGCACTGAGTTTATATATCCATGTAGTAGGTTGTTCACTCAGCATATATATATATGTAGTAGGGTGTACACACGGCATATATACATGTAGTAAGGTGTACACAAGACATATATGCATATAGTAGGGTGTGCACACGGCATATATACATGTAGTAAGGTGTACACAAGACATATATGCATATAGTAGGGTGTGCACACGGCATATATACATGTAGTAGGGTGTGCACACGGCATATATACATGTAGTAGGGTGTACACACGACATATATACATGTAGTAGGGTGTGCACACGACATATATACATGTAGTAAGGTGTACACAAAACATATATGCATATAGTAGGTGTGCACACGGCATATATACATGTAGTAGGGTGTGCACACGGCATATATACATGTAGTAGGGTGTACACACGACATATATACATGTAGTAGGGTGTGCACACGACATATATACATGTAGTAGGGTGTGCACACGACATATATACATGTAGTAGGGTGTACACACGGCATATATACATGTAGTAGGGTGTGCACACGACATATATACATGTAGTAGGGTGTACCCGCTGCATATATATACATGTAGTAGGGTGTACACACGGCATATATATACATGTAGTAGGGTGTACCCGCGGCATATATATACATGTAGTAGGGTGTACACTCGGCATATATACATGTAGTAGGGTGTGCACACGGCATATATACATGTAGTAGAGTGTGCACACGACATATATACATGTAGTAGTGTGTACACACGACATATATACATGTAGTAGGGTGTACATCACCACACTGAGTTTATATGTACATGTAGTAGGGTGTACACACGGCATATATAAATGTAGTAGAGTGTACACACGGCACTGAGTTTATATATACATGTAGTAGGGTGTACACACGGCATATATACATGTAGTAGAGTGTACACACGGCACTGAGTTTATATATACGTGTAATATGGTGTACACACCGCATATATACATGTAGTAGGGTGTACATCACGACACTGAGTTTATATATACATGTAGTAGGGTGTACACATGGCATATATACATCTAGTAGGGTGTACACACGACATCTATACATGTAGTAGGGTGTCCACACGGCATATATACATGTAGTTGGGTGTACACACGACACTGAGTTCATATATACGTGCAGTAGGGTGCACATCACGACACTGAGTTCATATATACATGTAGTAGGGTGTTCACACGGCACAGAGTTTATATATATACATGAAGTATGGTGTACATCACTACACTGAGTTTATATATACATGTAGTAGGGTGTACACATGGCATATATACATGTGTAGGGTGTACACACGGCATATATACATGTAGTTGGGTGTACACACGACACTGAGTTTATATATACATGTAGTAGAGTGTACACTCAGCACTGAGTTTATATATACATGTAGTAGAGTGTACTCTCAGCCCTGAGTTTATATATACATGTAGTAGAGTGTACACTCAGCACTGAGTTTATATATACATGTAGTATAGTGTACACTCAGCACTGAGTTTATATATACATGTAGTAGAGTGTACACTCAGCACTGAGTTTATATATACATGTAGTAGAGTGTACACTCAGCCCTGAGTTTATATATACATGTAGTAGAGTGTACACTCAGCACTGAGTTTATATATACATGTAGTAGTGTGTACACTCAGCACTGAGTTTATATATACATGTAGTAGAGTGTACACTCAGCACTGAGTTTATATATACATGTAGTATAGTGTACACTCAGCACTGAGTATATATATACATGTAGTAGAGTGTACACTCAGCACTGAGTTTATATATACATGTAGTAGGGAGTACACTCAGCACTGAGTTTATATATACATGTAGTAGAGTGTACACTCAGCCCTGAGTTTATATATACATGTAGTAGAGTGTACACTCAGCACTGAGTTTATATATACATGTAGTAGGGTGTACACTCAGCACTGAGGTTATATATACATGTAGTAGTGTGTACACTCAGCCCTGAGTTTATATATACATGTAGTAGAGTGTCCACTCAGCCTTGAGTTTATATACACATGTAGTAGGGTGTACACGCAGCACTGAGTTTATATATACATGTAATAGGGTGTACACACGGCATATATACATGTAGTAGAGTGTACACACGGCACTGAGTTTATATATACGTGTACTATGGTGTACACACGGCATATATACATGTAGTAGGGTGTACATCACGACACTGTGTTTATATATACATGTAGTAGGGTGTACACATGGCATATATACATCTAGTAGGGTGTACACACGACATATATACATGTAGTAGGGTGTCCACACGGCATATATACATGTAGTTGGGTGTACACACGGCACAGAGTTTATATATATACATGAAGTAGGGTGTACATCACTACACTGAGTTAATATATACGTGTAGTAGGGTGCACATCACGACACTGAGTTTATATATACATGTAGTAGGGTGTTCACACGGCACAGAGTTTATATATATACATGAAGTAGGGTGTACATCACTACACTGAGTTTATATATACATGTAGTAGGGTGTACACATGACATATATACATGTAGTAGGGTGTACACACGGCATATATACATGTAGTTGGGTGTACACACGACACTGAGTTTATATATACATGTAGTAGAGTGTACACTCAGCACTGAGTTTATATATACATGTAGTAGAGTGTACTCTCAGCCCTGAGTTTATATATACATGTAGTAGAGTGTACACTCAGCACTGAGTTTATATATACATGTAGTAGAGTGTACACTCAGCACTGAGTTTATATATACATGTAGTAGAGTGTACACTCAGCACTGAGTTTATATATACATGTAGTAGAGTGTACACTCAGCCCTGAGTTTATATATACATGTAGTAGAGTGTACACTCAGCACTGAGTTTATATATACATGTAGTAGTGTGTACACTCAGCACTGAGTTTATATATACATGTAGTAGAGTGTACACTCAGCACTGAGTTTATATATACATGTAGTAGAGTGTACACTCAAGCACTGAGTTTATATATACATGTAGTAGAGTGTACACTCAGCACTGAGTTTATATATACATGTAGTAGGGTGTACACTCAGCACTGAGTTTATATATACATGTAGTAGAGTGTACACTCAGCCCTGAGTTTATATATACATGTAGTAGAGTGTACACTCAGCACTGAGTTTATATATACATATAGTAGGGTGTACACTCAGCACTGAGGTTATATATACATGTAGTAGTGTGTACACTCAGCCCTGAGTTTATATATACATGTAGTAGAGTGTCCACTCAGCCCTGAGTTTATATACACATGTAGTAGGGTGTACACTCAGCACTGAGTTTATATATACATGTAGCAGAGTGTACACTCAGCCATGAGTTTATATATACATGTAGTAGAGTGTACACTCAGCCCTGAGTTTATATACACATGTAGTAGGGTGTACACTCAGCACTGAGTTTATATATACATGTAGTAGAGTGTACACACGGCACTGAGTTTATATATACATGTAGTAGAGTGTACACACGGCACTGAGTTTATATATACATGTAGTAGAGTGTACACTCAGCATATATATACATGTAGTAGAGTGTACACTCAGCACTGAGTTTATATATACATGTAGTAAGGTGTACACTCAGCCCTGAGTTTATATATACATGTAGTAGGGTGTACACTCAGCACTGAGTATATATATACATGTAGTAGGGTGTACACTCAGCACTGAGTTTATATATACATGTAGTAGAGTGTACACTCAGCATATATATACATGTAGTAGGGTGTACACTCAGCATATATATACATGTAGTAGGGTGTACACTCAGCATATATATACATGTAGTAAGGTGTACACTCAGCACTGAGTTTATATACACATGTAGTAGGGTGTACACTCAGCACTGAGTTTATATATACATGTAGTAGGGTGTACACTCAGCACTGAGTTTATATACATGTACACTCAGCACTGAGTGTATATATACCTGTAGTAGGGTGTACACATGGCATATATACATCTAGTAGGGTGTACACACGACATATATACATGTAGTAGGGTGTCCACATGGCATATATACATGTAGTTGGGTGTACACACGACACTGAGTTAATATATACATGTAGTAGGGAGCACATCACGACACTGAGTTTATATATACATGTAGTAGGGTGTACACATGGCATATATACATCTAGTAGGGTGTACACACGACATATATACATGTAGTAGGGTGTCCACACGGCATAAATACATGTAGTTGGGTGTACACACGACACTGAGTTAATATATACGTGTAGTAGGGTGCACATCACGACACTGAGTTTATATATACATGTAGTAGGGTGTTCACACGGCACAGAGTTTATATATATACATGAAGTAGGGTGTACATCACTACACTGAGTTTATATATACATGTAGTAGGGTGTACACATGACATATATACATGTAGTAGGGTGTACACACGGCATATATACATGTAGTTGGGTGTACACACGACACTGAGTTTATATATACATGTAGTAGAGTGTACACTCAGCACTGAGTTTATATATACATGTAGTAGAGTGTACTCTCAGCCCTGAGTTTATATATACATGTAGTAGGGTGTACACTCAGCACTGAGTTTATATATACATGTAGTAGATTGTACACTCAGCACTGAGTTTATATATACATGTAGTAGAGTGTACACTCAGCCCTGAGTTTATATATACATGTAGTAGAGTGTACACTCAGCACTGAATTTATATATACATGTAGTAGTGTGTACACTCAGCACTGAGTTTATATATACATGTAGTAGAGTGTACACTCAGCACTGAGTTTATATATACATGTAGTAGAGTGTACACTCAGCACTGAGTTTATATATACATGTAGTAGAGTGTACACTCAGCACTGAGTTTATATATACATGTAGTAGGGTGTACACTCAGCACTGAGTTTATATATACATGTAGTAGAGTGTACACTCAGCCCTGAGTTTATATATACATGTAGTAGAGTGTACACTCAGCACTGAGTTTATATATACATATAGTAGGGTGTACACTCAGCACTGAGGTTATATATACATGTAGTAGTGTGTACACTCAGCCCTGAGTTTATATATACATGTAGTAGAGTGTCCACTCAGCCCTGAGTTTATATACACATGTATTAGGGTGTACACTCAGCACTGAGTTTATATATACATGTAGTAGAGTGTACACTCAGCCCTGAGTTTATATATACATGTAGTAGAGTGTACACTCAGCCCTGAGTTTATATACACATGTAGTAGGGTGTACACTCAGCACTGAGTTTATATATACATGTAGTAGAGTGTACACACGGCACTGAGTTTATATATACATGTAGTAGAGTGTACACACGGCACTGAGTTTATATATACATGTAGTAGAGTGTACACTCAGCATATATATACATGTAGTAGAGTGTACACTCAGCACTGAGTTTATATATACATGTAGTAGGGTGTACACTCAGCCCTGAGTTTATATATACATGTAGTAGGTGTACACTCAGCCATATATATACATGTAGTAGGGTGTACACTCAGCACTGAGTTTATATATACATGTAGTAGAGTGTACACTCAGCATATATATACATGTAGTAGGGTGTACACTCAGCATATATATACATGTAGTAGGGTGTACACTCAGCATATATATACATGTAGTAAGGTGTACACTCAGCACTGAGTTTATATACACATGTAGTAGGGTGTACACTCAGCACTGAGTTTATATATACATGTAGTAGGGTGTACACTCAGCACTGAGTTTATATACATGTACACTCAGCACTGAGTTTATATATACATGTAGTATAGTGTACACTCAGCACTGAGTTCATATATACAGGTAGTAGGGTGTACACACGGCACTGAGTTTATATATACATGTAGTAGGGTGTACACACGGCACTGAGTTTATATATATATATGTAGTAGGGTGTACACACGGCACTGAGTTTATATATACATGTAGTAGGGTGTACACACGGCACTGAGTTTATATATACATGTAGTAGGGTGTACACACGTCACTGAGTTTATATATACATGTAGTAGAGTGTACACTCAGCACAGAGTGTATATATACATGTAGTAGGGTGTACACTCAGCACTGAGTATATATATACATGTAGTAGGGTGTACACTCAGCACTGAGTTTATATATACATGTAGTAGAGTGTACACACGGCACTGAGTTTATATATACATGTAGTAGGGTGTACACACGTCACTGAGTTTATATATACATGTAGTAGAGTGTACACTCAGCACTATATATACATGTAGTAGAGTGTACACACGGCACTGAGTTTATATACACATGTAGTAGAGTGTACACACGGCACTGAGTTTATATACACATGTAGTAGAGTGTACACTCAGCACTGAGTTTATATATATGTAGTAGAGTGTACACACGGCACTGAGTTTATATATACATGTAGTAGAGTGTACACTCAGCACTGAGTTTATATATACATGTAGTAGCGTGTACACTCAGCACTGAGTTCATATATACAGGTAGTAGGGTGTACACTCAGCCCTGAGTTTATATATACATGTAGTAGGGTGTACACTCAGCACTGAGTATATATATACATGTAGTAGGGTGTACACTCAGCACTGAGTTTATATATACATGTAGTAGAGTGTACACTCAGCATATATATACATGTAGTAGGGTGTACACTCAGCATATATATACATGTAGTAGGGTGTACACTCAGCATATATATACATGTAGTAAGGTGTACACTCAGCACTGAGTTTATATACACATGCAGTAGGGTGTACACTCAGCACTGAGTTTATATATACATTTAGTAGGGTGTACACTCAGCACTGAGTTTAAATACATGTACACTCAGCACTGAGTTTATATATATCTGTAGTAGGGTGTACACTCAGCACTGAGTTTATATATACATGTAGTAGGGTGTACACTCAGCACTGAGTTTATATATACATGTAGTATAGTGTACACTCAGCACTGAGTTCATATATACAGGTAGTAGGGTGTACACACGGCACTGAGTTTATATATACATGTAGTAGGGTGTACACACGGCACTGAGTTTATATATATATATGTAGTAGGGCGTACACACGGCACTGAGTTTATATATACATGTAGTAGGGTGTACACACGGCACTGAGTTTATATACACATGTAGTAGAGTGTACACACGGCACTGAGTTTATATATACATGTAGTAGAGTGTACACTCAGCACTGAGTTTATATATATATGTAGTAGAGTGTACACACGGCACTGAGTTTATATATACATGTAGTAGAGTGTACACTCAGCACTGAGTTTATATATATATGTAGTAGAGTGTACACTCAGCACTGAGTTCATATATACAGGTAGTAGGGTGTACACTCAGCACTGAGTTTATATATACATGTAGTAGGGTGTACACACGGCATATATAAATGTATTAGGTTGTACACACAGCATATATACATGTAGTAGAGTGTGCACACGGCACTGGGTTTTGTATATTCATGTAGTAGAGTGTACACCCGGCATATATATATATACATGTAGTAGGAGGGCACACGGCACTGTGCTTATATATGCATGTAGTAAACTGTACACACGGCATATATACGTGTAGTAGGGTGTACACACGGCACTAAGTTTATATATGCATGTAGTAGAGTGTACACACGGCACTGAGTTTATATATGCATGTAGTAGGGTGTACATACGGCATATATGTACGTGTTGTAGGGTGTACACACTGCACTACGTTAATATATGCATGTTATAGAGTGTACCCACGGGCATATATATATACGTGTAGTAGAGTGAACACACGGCACTGAGTTTATAAATACACGTAGTAGAGTGTACACATGGCATATACATACGTGTAGTAGGGTGTACACACGGTACTGAGTTTATATATATACAAGTAGTAGAGTATGTACACGGCACTGAATTTATATATACATGTTGTATAGTGTACACACATCACATATATACGTGTAGTAGAGTTTAGACACGGCACTGAGTTTATATATAGTAGATTGTACACATATCATATATATACATGTAGTAATGTGTACACACGGCATATATACATGTAATTGGGTGTACACACGGCATATATACATGTGATAGGGTCTACACACGGCATATATACATGTAATAGGGTGTACACACGGTATATATACATGTAATATGGTGTACACAAATCATATATACATGTAATATGGTGTACACACGGCATATATACATGTAGTAGGGTATACACACGGCAAATATACATGTAGTAGGGTGTACGCACGGCATATTTACATATAGTAGAGTGTGCACACGGCACTGAGTTTATATATACATGTAGTAGTGTGTACACACGGCATATAGACATGTAATAGGGTGTACACACGGCATATATACATGTAGTTGTGTGTACACACGGCATATATATACATGTAGTAGTGGGCACACACGGCATATTTATACATATAATAGGGTGTGCATACGGCAATGAATTTATATATACCTGTAGTAGGGTGTACACACGGCATATATATAAATCTAGAAAAGTGTACACATGGCATATACACATGTATTAGGGTGAACACACGGCTTATATATACACGTAGTAAGGTGTACAGACGGCACATATATGTTGTAAGGTGTGCACACGGTATATATATACATGTAATACAGTGTACACACAGCATATATACATGTAGTAGAGTGTTCATACGGCATATATACATGTAGTAGTGTGTACACACGGCATATATATACAGGTAGTAAGGTGTGCACAAGGCATATATATACATGTAGTAGGGTGTACACACGGCATATATACATGTAGTAGGGTGTATACACGGCATATATATACATGTAGTAGGGTGTATGCACGGCATATATATACATGTAGTAGGGTGTGCACACAGCATATATATACAAGTAGTAGGGTGTACACCCCGCATATATATATACATGTAGTAGAGTGTACACACAGCATATATATACATGTAGTAGAGTTACACACGGCATATATATACATGTAGTAGAGTTACACACGGCATATATATACATGTAATATAGTGTACACACAGCATATATACATGTAGTAGAGTGTACACACGGCATATATTCATGTAGTAGGGTGTACACACGGCATATATATATATGTAGTAAGGTGTGCACACGGCATATATATACATGTAATATAGTGTACACACGGCATATATACATGTAGTATAGTGTACAAACGGCATATATATACAAGTAGTAGAGTGTACACACGGCATATATACATGTAGTAGGGTGTACACACGGCATATATATACATGTAATAAGGTGTGCATACGGCATATATATACATGTAATATAGTGTACACACAGCATATACATGTAGTAGAGTTTACACACGGCATATATACATGTAGTAGGTTGTACACACGGCATATATACATGTAGGAGGGTGTACACACGGCATATATATACATGTAGTAGGGTGTACACACGGCATATATACATGTAGTAGTGTGTACACACGGCATATATATACATGTAGTAGTGGGCACACACGGCATATTTATACATATAATAGGGTGTGCATACGGCAATGAATTTATATATACCTGTAGTAGGGAGTACACACGGAATATATATAAATCTAGAAAAGTGTACACATGGCATATACACATGTAGTAGGTGAACACACGGCATATATATACACGTAGTAAGGTGTACAGACGGCACATATATGTAGTAAAGTGTGCACACGGTATATATATTACATGTAATATAGTGTACACACAGCATATATACATGTAGTAGAGTGTACACACGGCATATATACATGTAATAGGTTGTACACACGGCATATATACATGTAGGAGGGTGTACACACGGCATATATACATGTAGTAGGGTGTACACACGGCATATATATACATGTAGTAGGGTGTACACACGGCATATATCATGTAGTAGGGTGTAGACACGGCATATATATACATGTAGTAGGGTGTACACACGGCATATATATATATGTAGTAGGGTGTACACACGGCATATATATACATGTAGTAGGGTGTACACACGGCATATATATACATGGAGTAGGGTGTACACACGGCATATATACATGTAGTAGGGTGTACACACGGCATATATATATATATATATATTATATATATATATATATATATATATATATATATATATATATATATATACATGTAGTAGGGTGTACATACGGCATATATACATGTAGTAGGGTGTATACACGGCATATATACATGTAGTAGGGTGTACACACGGCATATATACATGTAGTAGGGTGTACACACGGCATATATACATGTAGTAGGGTGTACACACGATATATATACATGTAGTAGGGTGTACACACGGCATATATACATGTAGTAGGGTGTATACACGGCATATATACACGTAGTAGGGTGTGCACACAGCATATACATACATGTAGTAGAGTCTACACACGGCATATATACATGTAGTAGGGTGTACACACGGCATATATACATGTAGTAGTGTGTATACACGGCATATATATACATGTAGTAGGGTGTGCACACTGCATATGTATACATGTAGTAGGGTGTACACACGGCATATATATATACATGTAGTATGGTATACACACGGCATATATATATGTAGTAGAGTGTACACACGGCATATATACATGTAGTAGGGTGTACACACGGCATATATACATGTAGTAGTGTGTATACACGGCATATATATACATGTAGTAGGGTGTGCACACTGCATATGTATACATGTAGTAGGGTGTACACACGACATATATATATGTAGTAGAGTGTACACACGGCATATATACATGTAGTAGTGTGTATACACGGCATATAAATACATGTAGTAGGGTGTACACACGGCATATATATACATGTAGTAGGATGTACACACGGCATATATATACATGTAGTAGGGTGTACACACGGCATATATACATGTAGTAGAGTGTACACACATCATATGTATACATGTAGTAGAATGTACACACAGCATATATATAGATGTAGTAGAGTGTACACACAGCATATATACATGTAGTAGGGTGTACACACGGCATATATACATGTAGTAGAGAGTACACACTGCATATATATACATGTAGTAGTGGGCACACACGGCATATATATAAATCTAGAAAACTGTACACATGGCATATACACATGTAGTAGGGTGAACAAACGGCATATATATACACGTAGTAAGGTGTACAGACGGCACATATATGTAGTAAGGTGTGCACACGGTATATATATACATGTAATATAGTGTACACACAGCATATATACATGTAGTAGGGTGTACACACGGCATATATATACATCTAGTAGAGTGTACACACGGCATATATACATGTAGTAGGGTGTACACACGGCATATATATACATGTAGTAAGGTGTGCACACGGCATATATATACATGTAGTAGGGTGTACACACGGCATATATACATGTAGTAGGGTGTTACATGGCATATATATACATGTAGTAGGGTGTGCACACAGCATATATATACATGTATTAGAGTGTATACACGGCATATATACATGTAGTAGGGTGTACACACGGCATATATACATGTAGTAGGGTGTATGCACGGCATATATATACATGTAGTAGGGTGTGCACACAGCATATATATACAAGTAGTAGAATGTACACACGGTATATATACATGTAGTAGGGTGTACACACGGCATATATATATACATGTAGTAGAGTGTACACACAGCATATATATACATGTAGTAGGGTGTGCACACATCATATATATACATGTATTAGAGTGTATACACGGCATATATACATGTAGTAGGGTGTACACACGGCATATATATATGCATGTAGTAGAATTGTACACACAGCATGTATATACATGTAGTAGAGTGTACACACTGCATATATACATGTAGTAGGGTGTACACACGGCATATATAAATGTAGTAGTGTGTACACACGGCATATATATACATGTAGTAGTGGGCACACACGGCATATTTATACATATAATAGGGTGTGCATACGGCAATGAATTTATATATACCTGTAGTAGGGTGTACACACGGCATATATATAAATTTAGTAAAGTGTACACATGGCATATACACATGTAGTAGGGTGAACACACGGCATATATATACACGTAGTAAGGTGTACAGACGGCACATATATGTAGTAAGGTGTGCAAAAGGTATATATATACATGTAAAATAGTGTACACACAGCATATATACATGTAGTAGAGTGTTCACACGGCATATATACATGTAGTAGGGTGTACACACGGCATATATACATGTAGTAGGGTGTACACACATCATATATATACATGTAGTAGGGTGTATACACGGTATATATATACATGTAGTAGGGTGTATACACGGTATATATATACATGTATTAGAGTGTATACACGGCATATTTACATGTAGTAGGGTGTACACACGGCATATATACATGTAGTAGGGTGTATGCTCGGCATATATATACATGTAGTAGGGTGTGCACACAGCATATATATACAAGAAGTAGAGTGTACACACGGCATATATACATGTAGTAGGGTGTACACACGGTATATAAATATACATGTAGTAGAGTGTACACACAGCATATATATACATGTAGTAGAGTGTACACACAGCATATATTTACATGCAGTAGAGTGTACACACAGCATATATTCATGTAGTAGGGTGTACACACGGCATATATATATATGTAGTAAGTTGTGCACACGGCATATATATACATGTAATATAGTGTACACACAGCATATATACATGTAGTAGAGTGTACACACGGCATATATACATGTAGTAGAGTGTACACACGTCATGTATACATGTAGTATAGTGTACAAACGGCATATATATACAAGTAGTAGAGTGTACAAACGGCATATATATACATGTAGTAGGGTGTACACACGGCATATATATACATGTAGTAAGGTGTGCACACGGCATATATATACATGTAATATAGTGTACACACAGCATATATACATGTAGTAGGGTGTACACACGGCATATATACATGTAGTAGGGTGTACACACGGCATATATATACATGTAGTACGGTGTACACACGGCATATATACATGTAGTAGGGGTACACACGGCATATATATACAGGTAGTAGGGTGTAAACACGGCATATATATATATATATATATATATATACATGTAGTAGGGTGTACATACGGGATATATACATGTAGTAGGGTGTACACACGGCATATATATATACATGTAGTAGAGTGTACACACAGCATATATATACATGTAGTAGAGTGTACACACAGCATATATACATGTAGTAGAGTGTACACACGGCATATATACATGTAGTAGAGAGTACACACTGCATATATACATGTAGTAGAGAGTACACACTGCATATATACATGTAGTAGTGTGTACACACGGCATATATATACATGTAGTAGTGGGCACTCACGGCATATTTATACATATAATAGGGTGTGCATACGGCAATGAATTTATATATACATGTAGTAGAGTGTACACATGGCATATATATAAATCTAGAAAGGTGTACACATGGCATATACACATGTAGTAGGGTGAACACACGGCATATATAACTATATACATGTAGTAGGGTGTACATACGGCATATATACATGTAGTAGGGTGTATACACGGCATATATATACATGTAGTAGGGTGTACACACGGCATATATAAATATATACATGAAGTAGGGTGTACATACGGCATATATACATGTAGTATGGTGTATACACGGCATATATATACATGTAGTAGGGTGTGCACACAGCATATACATACATGTAGTAGAGTGTACACACGGCATATATACATGTAGTAGGGTGTACACACGGCATATATACATGTAGTAGGGTGTATACACGGCATATATATACATGTAGTAGGGTG
Source organism: Archivesica marissinica (assembly GCA_014843695.1). Taxonomy (NCBI): domain Eukaryota; kingdom Metazoa; phylum Mollusca; class Bivalvia; order Venerida; family Vesicomyidae; genus Archivesica; species Archivesica marissinica. Next base: position 6,663 of record JABXNX010000203.1, on the reverse strand, counting down.
TGCACACTGCATATATATACATGTAGTAGGGTGTACACACGGCATATATATATACCTGTAGTAGAGTGTACACACATCATATATATACATGTAGTAGAGTGTAAACACAGCATATATATATACATGTAGTAGAGTGTACACACAGCATATATACATGTAGTAGAGTGTACACACGGCATATATTCATGTAGTAGAGTCTACACACGGCATATATTCATGTAGTAGGGTGTACACACGGCATATATATACATGTAGTAAGGTGTGCACACGGCATATATATACATGTAATATAGTGTACACACAGCATATATACATGTAGTAGAGTGTACACACGGCCTATATATATGTAGTAGGGTGTACACACGGCATATATTCATGTAGTAGGGTGTACACACGGCATATATATACATGTGGTAAGGTGTGCACACGGCATATATATACATGTAATATAGTGTACACACAGCATATATACATGTAGTAGAGTGTACACACGGCCTATATACATGTAGTAGGGTGTACACACGGCATATATACATGTAGTAGGGTGTGCACACGGCATATATATATGTGTAATATAGTGTACACACAGCATATATACATGTAGTAGAGTGTATACAAGGCATATATACATGTAGGAGGGTGTACACACGGCATATATATACAATTAGTACGGTGTACACACGGCATATATATACATGTAGTAGGGTGTACACACGGCATATATATATACATGTAGTAGGGTGTACACACGGCATATATATACATGTAGTAGGGTGTACACACGGCATATATATACATGCAGTAGGGTGTACACACGGCATATATATACATGTATTAGGGTGTACATACGGCATATATACATGTAGTAGGGTGTACACACGGCATAAATATACATGTAGTAGGGTGTACACACGGCATATATATATATATATACATGTAGTAGGGTGTACATACGGCATATATATATATGTAGTAGGGTGTATACACGGCATATATATACATGTAGTAGGGTGTACACACAGCATATATATATACATGTAATAGAGTGTACACACGCATATATACATGTATAGAGTGTACACACGGCATATATCATGTAGTAGAGTGTACACACGGCATATATACATGTAGTAGAGTGTACACACGGCATATATACATGTAGTAGGGTGTACACACGGCATATATATACATGTAGTAGGGTGTACACACGGCATATATAAATATATACATGTAGTAGGGTGTACATACGGCATATATACATGTAGTAGGGTGTATACACGGCATATATATACATGTAGTAGGGTGTGCACACAGCATATACATACATGTAGTAGAGTGTACACACGGCATATATACATGTAGTAGGGTGTACACACGGCATATATACATGTAGTAGGGTGTACACACGGCATATATATACATGTAGTAGGGTGTGCACACTGCATATATATACATGTAGTAGGGTGTACACACGGCATATATATATACCTGTAGTAGAGTGTACACACATCATATATATACATGTAGTAGAGTGTAAACACAGCATATATATATACATGTAGTAGAGTGTACACACAGCATATATACATGTAGTAGAGTGTACACACGGCATATATTCATGTAGTAGAGTCTACACACGGCATATATTCATGTAGTAGGGTGTACACACGGCATATATATACATGTAGTAAGGTGTGCACACGGCATATATATACATGTAATATAGTGTACACACAGCATATATACATGTAGTAGAGTGTACACACGGCATATATATATGTAGTAGGGTGTACACACGGCATATATTCATGTAGTAGGGTGTACACACGGCATATATATACATGTGGTAAGGTGTGCACACGACATATATATACATGTAATATAGTGTACACACAGCATATATACATGTAGTAGAGTGTACACACGGCCTATATACATGTAGTAGGGTGTACACACGGCATATATACATGTAGTAGGGTGTGCATACGGCATATATATATGTGTAATATAGTGTACACACAGCATATATACATGTAGTAGAGTGTATACAAGGCATATATACATGTAGGAGGGTGTACACACGGCATATATATACAATTAGTACGGTGTACACACGGCATATATATACATGTAGTAGGGTGTACACACGGCATATATATATACATGTAGTAGGGTGTACACACGGCATATATATACATGTAGTAGGGTGTACACACGGCATATATATACATGCAGTAGGGTGTACACACGGCATATATATACATGTATTAGGGTGTACATACGGCATATATACATGTAGTAGGGTGTACACACGGCATATATACATGTAGTAGGGTGTACACACGGCATATATATATATATATACATGTAGTAGGGTGTACATACGGCATATATATATATATGTAGTAGGGTGTATACACGGCATATATATACATGTAGTAGGGTGTGCACACAGCATATACATACATGTAGTAGAGTGTACACACGGCATATATACATGTAGTAGGGTGTACACACGGCATATTACATGTAGTAGGGTGTATACACGGCATATATATACATGTAGTAGGGTGTGCACACTGCATATATATACATGTAGTAGGGTGTACACACGGCATATATATATACCTGTAGTATAGTGTACACACATCATATATATACATGTAGTAGAGTGTAAACAAAGCATATATATATACATGTAATAGAGTGTACACACAGCATATATACATGTAGTAGAGTGTACACACGGCATATATTCATGTAGTAGAGTCTACACACGGCATATATTCATGTAGTAGGGTGTACACACGGCATATATATACATGTGGTAAGGTGTGCACACGGCATATATATACATGTAATATAGTGTACACACAGCATATATACATGTAGTAGAGTGGACACACGGCATATATACATGTAGTAGAGTGTACACACGGCATATATATAAATCTAGAAAAGTGTACACATGGCATATACACATGTAGTAGGGTGAACACACGGCATATATATACACGTAGTAAGGTGTACAGACGGCACATATATGTAGTAAGGTGTGCACAAGGTATATATATACATGTAATATAGTGAACACACAGAATATATACATGTAGTAGAGTGTTCACACGGCATATATACATATAGTAGAGTGTACACACGGCATATATACATGTAGTAGGGTGTACACACGGCATATATAAATATATACATGTAGTAGGGTGTACATACGGCATATATACATGTAGTATGGTGTATACACGGCATATATATACATGTAGTAGGGTGTGCACACAGCATATACATACATGTAGTAGAGTGTACACACGGCATATATACATGTAGTAGGGTGTACACACGGCATATATACATGTAGTAGGGTGTATACACGGCATATATATACATGTAGTAGGGTGTGCACACTGCATATATATACATGTAGTAGGGTGTACACACGGCATATATATATACCTGTAGTAGAGTGTACACACATCATATATATACATGTAGTAGAGTGTAAACACAGCATATATATATACATGTAGTAGAGTGTACACACAGCATATATACATGTAGTAGAGTGTACACACGGCATATATTCATGTAATAGAGTCTACACACGGCATATATTCATGTAGTAGGGTGTACACACGGCATATATATACATGTAGTAAGGTGTGCACACGGCATATATATACATGTAATATAGTGTACACACAGCATATATACATGTAGTAGAGTGTACACACGGCCTATATATATGTAGTAGGGTGTACACACGGCATATATTCATGTAGTAGGGTGTACACACGGCATATATATACATGTGGTAAGGTGTGCACACGGCATATATATACATGTAATATAGTGTACACACAGCATATATACATGTAGTAGAGTGTACACACGGCCTATATACATGTAGTAGGGTGTACACACGGCATATATACATGTAGTAGGGTGTGCACACGGCATATATATATGTGTAATATAGTGTACACACAGCATATATACATGTAGTAGAGTGTATACACGGCATATATATACATGTAGTAGGGTGTACACACGGCATATATATATACATGTAGTAGGGTGTACACACGGCATATATATACATGTAGTAGGGTGTACACACGGCATATATACATGTAGTAGGGTGTACACACGGCATATATATACATGTAGTAGGGTGTACACACGGCAATATATATATATACATGTAGTAGGGTGTACACACGGCATATATATACATGTAGTAGGGTGTATACACGGCATATATATACATGTAGTAGGGTGTACACACAGCATATATATACATGTAGTAGAGTCTACACACGGCATATATTCATGTAGTAGGGTGTACACACGGCATATATATACATGTGGTAAGGTGTGCACACGGCATATATATACATGTAATATAGTGTACACACACATATATACATGTAGTAGAGTGACACACGGCATATATACATGTAGTAGAGTGTACACACAGCATATATACATGTAGTAGAGTGTACACACGGCATATATACATGTAGTAGAGTGTACACACGGCATATATACATGTAGTAGGGTGTACACACGGCATATATACATGTAGTAGGGTGTACACACGGCATATATATACATGTAATATAGTGTACACACAGCATATATACATGTAGTAGAGTGTATACACGGCATATATACATGTAGTAGGGTGTACACACGGCATATATATACATGTAGTAGGGTGTACACACGGCATATATATACATGTAGTAGGGTGTACACACGGCATATATATACATGTAGTAGGGTGTACACACGGCATATATATATATACATGTAGTAGGGTGTACACACGGCATATATACATGTAGTAGGGTGTATACACGGCATATATATACATGTAGTAGTGTGTGCACACATCATATACTACATGTAGTAGAGTGTACACACGGCATATATACATGTAGTAGGGTGTACACACGGCATATATACATGTAGTAGGGTGTATACACGGCATATATATACATGTAGTAGAGTGTACACACGGCATATATACATGTAGTAGGGTGTACACACGGCATATATACATGTAGTAGGGTGTACACACGGCATATATATACATGTAGTAGAGTGTACACACGGCATATATACATGTAGTAGAGTGTACACACGGCATATATACATGTAGTAGAGTGTACACACGGCATATATACATGTAGTAGGGTGTACACACGGCATATATATACATGTAGTAGGGTGTACACACGGCATATATATACATGTAGTAGGGTGTACACACGGCATATATATACATGTAGTAGGGTGTACATACGGCATATATACATGTAGTATGGTGTATACACGGCATATATATACATGTAGTAGGGTGTGCACACAGCATAATACATGTAGTAGAGTGTACACACGGCATATATACATGTAGTAGGGTGTACACACGGCATATATACATGTAGTAGGGTGTATACACGGCATATATATACATGTAGTAGGGTGTGCACACTGCATATATATACATGTAGTAGGGTGTACACACGGCATATATATATACCTGTAGTAGAGTGTACACACATCATATATATACATGTAGTAGAGTGTAAACACAGCATATATATATACATGTAGTAGAGTGTACACACAGCATATATACATGTAGTAGAGTGTACACACGGCATAACACCATATATCATGTAGTAGGGTGTACACACGGCATATATTCATGTAGTAGGGTGTACACACGGCATATATATACATGTAGTAAGGTGTGCACACGGCATATATATACATGTAATATAGTGTACACACAGCATATATACATGTAGTAGAGTGTACACACGGCCTATATACATGTAGTAGGGTGTACACACGGCATATATACATGTAGTAGGGTGTGCACACGGCATATATATATGTGTAATATAGTGTACACACAGCATATATACATGTAGTAGAGTGTATACAAGGCATATATACATGTAGGAGGGTGTACACACGGCATATATATACAATTAGTACGGTGTACACACGGCATATATATACATGTAGTAGGGTGTACACACGGCATATATATATACATGTAGTAGGGTGTACACACGGCATATATATACATGTAGTAGGGTGTACACACGGCATATATATACATGCAGTAGGGTGTACACACGGCATATATATACATGTATTAGGGTGTACATACGGCATATATACATGTAGTAGGGTGTACACACGGCATATATATACATGTAGTAGGGTGTACACACGGCATATATAAATATATACATGTAGTAGGGTGTACATACGGCATATATATATGTAGTAGGTTGTATACACGGCATATATATACATGTAGTAGGGTGTGCACACAGCATATACATACATGTAGTAGAGTGTACACACGGCATATATACATATAGTAGGGTGTACACACGGCATATATACATGTAGTAGGGTGTACACACTGCATATATATACATGTAGTAGGGTGTGCACACTGCATATATATACATGTAGTAGGGTGTACACACGGCATATATATATACCTGTAGTAGAGTGTACACACATCATATATATACATGTAGTAGAGTGTAAACAGAGCATATATATATACATGTAATAGAATGTACACACAGCATATATACATGTAGTAGAGTGTACACA
>JABXNX010002142.1:0-10027 GCA_014843695.1 Archivesica marissinica | reverse complement strand
ACTCTATAGGCAGTGATACTATTACTGACTACAGGTAGGTTAACAGTACATACTCTATAGGCAGTGATACTATTACTGACTACAGGTAGGATAACAGTACATACTCTATATGCAGTGATACTATTACTGACTACAGGTAGGTTAACAGTACATACTCTATAGGCAGTGATACTATTACTGACTACAGGTAGGATAACAGTACATACTCTATATGCAGTGATACTATTACTGACTACAGGTAGGTTAACAGTACATACTCTATAGACAGTGATACTATAACTGACTACAGGTAGGTTAACAGTACATACTCTATAGGCAGTGATACTATTACTGACTACAGGTAGGTTAACAGTACATACTCTATAGGCAGTGATACTATTACTGACTACAGGTAGGTTAACAGTACATACTGTATAGGCAGTGATACTATTACTGACTACAGGTAGGTTAACAGTACATACTCTATAGGCAGTGATACTATTACTGACTACAGGTAGGATAACAGTACATACTCTATATGCAGTGATACTATTACTGACTACAGGTAGGTTAACAGTACATACTCTATAGGCAGTGATACTATTACTGACTACAGGTAGGATAACAGTACATACTCTATATGCAGTGATACTATTACTGACTACAGGTAGGTTAACAGTACATACTCTATATGCAGTGATACTATTACTGACTACAGGTAGGTTAACAGTACATACTCTATAGGCAGTGATACTATTACTGACTACAGGTAGGTTAACAGTACATACTCTATAGGCAGTGATACTGTTACTGACTACAGGTAGGTTAACAGTACATACTCTATAGGCAGTGATACTATTACTGACTGACTACAGGTAGGTTAACAGTACATACTCTATAGGTAGTTATGCTATGACTGTCTACAGGTAGGTTAACAGTACATACTCTATGGGTAGTTATGCTATGACTGACTACAGGTAGGTTAACAGTACATAATCTATAAACAGTGATACTATTACTGACTACAGGTAGGTTAACAGTACATACTCTATAGGTAGTTATGCTATGACTGACTACAGGTAGGTTAACAGTACATAATCTATAGACAGTGATCACCAGAAGATGACAATACTTGACATGTCACTATTAGTTTTTTACAAGTTGTCACCTTCTAGAGCCATTGTTTCTGCTCAATAACTGTATGGAAGGATATGGAAATAACATAGTACAACAACCAGCTTATGTAGCCTTGTCCAATTGATACTACTTATTAACTAATTACAGGCTGTCCGATTAGCGCAGTGGTTAGCACGCTCACTTCTCACCATTGCAAACTGGGTTCGATCCTCGCACCGGGAAGTATGTGAGATGGTACGGTGGTCGCCAGATCGGACAAGTGGGTTTTCTCTAGGGAATCCGGTTTCCTCCCACACGGATGACCACACATATGCTTTCATCTGTGCCAACGAGAGTGATTAATATAAATTGTTAAAATTTGCTTTGCAATCGTTATATATATCGTAATAAATAAAGTTAAAACTTTTAAACTTATTAACTCACCTCAACATGAGGCGTGCCTGTGATCTCTCTATCAAGTTCATCTTCAGTGTTCATTCTATTCTAACTTCTCAGTGACAAGGGCGTATTTCGTTCGTAACGCTGATATTTTATCATTTTCGGGTCTGCATTCGTATCATTCTAATGTAAACATGGATGCCTCGTGTGATGACATGCCAGAAAGCAAAAATTAACACACGTAGTATGAATCATGAAACAATTTGGTGTCTGGAACTTTCTCATACTTCAAGGGAATAAATACACTGTAATTAGGAAAAATACTTGCATAGTGTAGCCTAACTAGTGATGACAATTTGGCTACTCATCACACAAAACCACCATGCCTTGTGTCAAGATGTGCGTTTTCCTCCCGTAAACAAGAACATATCATCAAGCTGGTTATGAATGGGGCACCTTTATCTTAATATATATTATCCCAGACAATGTGTCAGATACCCAATAAGCGATAAAAGTTTTGTAAATTTTGTACCGTATCATGAAAATATCCTCGAAATGATGGTACCCTATATGCTTAAAAGCACTGCATCGTTTTTACAATGTTGTGTACATACTATATAGTGACCTAAATTTACTCTAATATGATACGGTGCTGTGAATTAACTTGATGCTGTGTCCTTTAATTTCCAAGTTTCAAATTACAAATGTGTTACATATGTAAACATGTTTTTAAATGTGTATCCGTGTCTGGTATTTGAACAGAAAAGCGTATGTCAGGATATATAGCAAAGTAGTTGCCTCTTGCTCCACAATTCACCACATGTCTGAAAGTGTTTTAACTGTGTTGAAGAACCTACAAAAAAGCATATGCATAAACTACATACAGGTTGTATGTATCTCTGAAACAAGCGAAAGTTCCGTAGAACAGACAGACCGCCCAAACTAAGTTTACATTTCCCCACACTGACCTACTTTACCTTCTTTGTTTACATAAGAATGACCGGTGCAGCACAGAAAATGATCAAATATCGGCATTACACGCTAAACTGATGTATAAATAACCTTGTCCCTCCCTGTGAACTTGGTCACAAGTTGCCTCCTATTGAGAGGTTGTTACTTTTTGATAATGAGCTGGCTTCTCCTAAAACCTATGACCGCTGGACCCAAGATTATAAAACTGTTCTCCAATCTGAAGCTCAGTCTAGAGCTTCTGATTGGTTGAGCTCAGAGTAAATCTAGGAAACAACCAATCATATCACTGGAGCTTGAGTTTGAGATCTAATCAGCAATATCTCAGGGGCAGTTTACCAGAATGGAAGCTCATTATACTGGAAGGGACTCGGCATTTGAATGAAATATTACATTTATACCTGTATGCAAGCCTAATGTACTGACACGTTTGCTGTGATAATGTAAGCATTTAGTGATCAAATTTCTTGTTAATAACTTCTTGTTATTTTTGTAGCCCCGTGTGACATTGGTGAATATTACAACATTAACACGTTCAGTTGTGAGCCTTGTCCTATTGGCTGGTTCCAAGAATCAGCGAATCAGGCAGAGTGTGTTAAATGTCCCACTGGTACCACAAACAAACACGTGGGATCGTTCGTTGAAAATGACTGTGTGGGCAAGTATATCTTATTATGGACCTCATATTCAGACTAATCCAGTTTGTGATCTGCAATATTGACTACTACTATGAACTGATCATTTTCAAAATATCTAATTCATCAGTTATGTAACCAATGTCTGATTGTTCATGGCATGGTGTTCACCAGGAGCTGTTGCTTTATGCAAATTAGGTGTAAATAACTGGAATTTCATACCTCGATTCAATTCAACATTCATTTGTTATAATTACAACTAATATTTTAACAAAAATGTTACCTTTTTGATTGACAAAAATTAGTCTGCTATGAATATTAATGAGAATAGAATAATGTTGCAATTCATTGGGTTATGAATAGCGATCACATGGGTTGAATACAGCCCATCAGAATCGTGATATTGCAAGAAGTTGTAATATTATTGTCCATGGTTGTTATGATCTATCGCACATCTACCATGAAGATCATTGTTTGGCTCTATTGGGCATTTCGTGAACAGTCTTTTCAAAGCTTGCACACATGTGTATGACTGAAGACAATATTGATAATTGGCCAGATTCACCCGATTCAGAGTTATGGCCCCTGAAATAAATAGAAAAACTATATGTCACAGTGTGTAAGGCATAGAGACATCGTGTCTTGAACAATCTTCATCGTGCTGCACAGAACAAGTATGGTCAAATAATCTTGGATAAGTTTTATAATGGGCCATATCTTTCCAATAACATTGGAGTAATGCACCCATACTTACAGGAATATGCTATATTACACTGGAGTTATGCACCCATACTTACAGGAAGATGCTATATTACACTGGAGTTATGCACCCATACTTACAGGAAGATGCTATATTACACTGGAGTTATGCATCCATACTTACAGGAAGATGCTATATTACACTGGAGTTATGGACCCATACTTACAGAAAGATGCTATATTACACTGGAGTTATGCACCCATACTTACAGGAAGATGCTATATTACAGGAGATGCTATATTACAGGAGATGGACCCATACTTACAGGAAGATGCTATATTACACTGGAGTTATGCATCCATACTTACAGGAAGATGCTATATTACACTGGAGTTATGCATCCATACTTACAGGAAGATGCTATATTACACTGGAGTTATGGACCCATACTTACAGGAAGATGCTATATTACACTGGAGTTATGCATCCATACTTACAGGAAGATGCTATAGTACACTGGAGTTATGCACCCATACTTACAGGAAGATGCTATATTACACTGGAGTTATGCACCCATACTTACAGGAAGATGCTATATTACACTGGAGTTATGCACCCATACTTACAGGAAGATGGACCATACTTACAGGAAGATGCTATATTACACTGGAGTTATGCATCCATACTTACAGGAAGATGCTATATTACACTGGAGTTATGCATCCATACTTACAGGAAGATGCTATATTACACTGGAGTTATGCATCCATACTTACAGGAAGATGCAATATTACACTGGAGTTATGGACCCATACTTACAGGAAGATGCTATATTACACTGGAGTTATGCATCCATACTTACAGGAAGATGCAATATTACACTGGAGTTATGGACCCATACTTACAGGAAGATGCTATATTACACTGGAGTTATGGACCCATACTTACAGGAAGATGCTATATTACACTGGAGTTATGCATCCATACTTACAGGAAGATGCAATATTACACTGGAGTTATGCACCCATACTTACAGGAAGATGCTATATTACACTGGAGTTATGCATCCATACTTACAGGAAGATGCTATATTACACTGGAGTTATGGACCCATACTTACAGGAAGATGCTATATTACACTGGAGTTATGCACCCATACTTACAGGAATATGCTATATTACACTGGAGTTATGCACCCATACTTACAGGAAGATGGACCCATACTTACAGGAAGATGCTATATTACACTGGAGTTATGGACCCATACTTACAGGAAGATGCTATATTACACTGGAGTTATGGACCCATACTTACAGGAAGATGCTATATTACACTGGAGTTATGCACCCATACTTACAGGAAGATGCTATATTACACTGGAGTTATGGACCCATACTTACAGGAAGATGCTATATTACACTGGAGTTATGCATCCATACTTACAGGAAGATGCTATATTACACTGGAGTTATGCACCCATACTTACAGGAAGATGCTATATTACACTGGAGTTATGCATCCATACTTACAGGAAGATGCTATATTACACTGGAGTTATGCACCCATACTTACAGGAAGATGGACCATACTTACAGGAAGATGCTATATTACACTGGAGTTATGCATCCATACTTACAGGAAGATGCTATATTACACTGGAGTTATGCATCCATACTTACAGGAAGATGCTATATTACACTGGAGTTATGCATCCATACTTACAGGAAGATGCAATATTACACTGGAGTTATGGACCCATACTTACAGGAAGATGCTATATTACACTGGAGTTATGCATCCATACTTACAGGAAGATGCAATATTACACTGGAGTTATGGACCCATACTTACAGGAAGATGCTATATTACACTGGAGTTATGGACCCATACTTACAGGAAGATGCTATATTACACTGGAGTTATGCATCCATACTTACAGGAAGATGCAATATTACACTGGAGTTATGCACCCATACTTACAGGAAGATGCTATATTACACTGGAGTTATGCATCCATACTTACAGGAAGATGCTATATTACACTGGAGTTATGGACCCATACTTACAGGAAGATGCTATATTACACTGGAGTTATGGACCCATACTTACAGGAAGATGCTATATTACACTGGAGTTATGGACCCATACTTACAGGAAGATGCTATATTACACTGGAGTTATGGACCCATACTTACAGGAAGATGCTATATTACACTGGAGTTATGCACCCATACTTACAGGAAGATGCTATATTACACTGGAGTTATGGACCCATACTTACAGGAAGATGCTATATTACACTGGAGTTATGCATCCATACTTACAGGAAGATGCTATATTACACTGGAGTTATGCATCCATACTTACAGGAAGATGCTATATTACACTGGAGTTATGCATCCATACTTACAGAAAGATGCTATATTACACTGGAGTTATGCATCCATACTTACAGGAAGATGGACCCATACTTACAGGAAGATGCTATATTACACTGGAGTTATGCACCCATACTTACAGGAAGATGCTATATTACACTGGAGTTATGCATCCATACTTACAGGAAGATGCTATATTACACTGGAGTTATGCACCCATACTTACAGGAAGATGGACCCATACTTACAGGAAGATGCTATATTACACTGGAGTTATGCACCCATACTTACAGGAAGATGGACCCATACTTACAGGAAGATGCTATATTACACTGGAGTTATGCACCCATACTTACAGGAAGATGCTATATTACACTGGAGTTATGCACCCATACTTACAGGAAGATGGACCCATACTTACAGGAAGATGCTATATTACACTGGAGTTATGGACCCATACTTACAGGAAGATGCTATATTACACTGGAGTTATGGACCCATACTTACAGGAAGATGCTATATTACACTGGAGTTATGCACCCATACTTACAGGAAGATGCTATATTACACTGGAGTTATGGACCCATACTTACAGGAAGATGCTATATTACACTGGAGTTATGCATCCATACTTACAGGAAGATGCTATATTACACTGGAGTTATGCATCCATACTTACAGGAAGATGCTATATTACACTGGAGTTATGCATCCATACTTACAGGAAGATGGACCCATACTTACAGGAAGATGCTATATTACACTGGAGTTATGGACCCATACTTACAGGAAGATGCTATATTACACTGGAGTTATGCACCCATACTTACAGGAAGATGCTATATTACACTGGAGTTATGCACCCATACTTACAGGAAGATGCTATATTACACTGGAGTTATGCACCCATACTTACAGGAAGATGCTATATTACACTGGAGTTATGCATCCATACTTACAAGAAGATGCTATATTACACTGGAGTTATGGACCCATACTTACAGGAAGATGCTATATTACACTGGAGTTATGCACCCATACTTACAGGAATATGCTATATTACACTGGAGTTATGCATCCATACTTACAGGAAGATGCTATATTACACTGGAGTTATGCACCCATACTTACAGGAAGATGGACCATACTTACAGGAAGATGCTATATTACACTGGAGTTATGCACCCATACTTAGAGGAAGATGCTATATTACACTGGAGTTATGCACCCATACTTACAGGAAGATGCTATATTACACTGGAGTTATGCACCCATACTTACAGGAAGATGCTATATTACACTGGAGTTATGCATCCATACTTACAAGAAGATGCTATATTACACTGGAGTTATGGACCCATACTTACAGGAAGATGCTATATTACACTGGAGTTATGCACCCATACTTACAGGAATATGCTATATTACACTGGAGTTATGCATCCATACTTACAGGAAGATGCTATATTACACTGGAGTTATGCACCCATACTTACAGGAAGATGCTATATTACACTGGAGTTATGCACCCATACTTACAGGAAGATGCTATATTACACTGGAGTTATGCATCCATACTTACAGGAAGATGGACCCATACTTACAGGAAGATGCTATATTACACTGGAGTTATGCACCCATACTTACAGGAAGATGCTATATTACACTGGAGTTATGCACCCATACTTACAGGAAGATGGACCCATACTTACAGGAAGATGCTATATTACACTGGAGTTATGGACCCATACTTACAGGAAGATGCTATATTACACTGGAGTTATGCATCCATACTTACAGGAAGATGCTATATTACACTGGAGTTATGCATCCATACTTACAGGAAGATGCTATATTACACTGGAGTTATGCACCCATACTTACAGGAAGATGCTATATTACACTGGAGTTATGCACCCATACTTACAGGAAGATGCTATATTACACTGGAGTTATGCATCCATACTTACAGGAAGATGGACCCATACTTACAGGAAGATGCTATATTACACTGGAGTTATGCACCCATACTTACAGGAAGATGCTATATTACACTGGAGTTATGCACCCATACTTACAGGAAGATGCTATATTACACTGGAGTTATGCACCCATACTTACAGGAAGATGCTATATTACACTGGAGTTATGCATCCATACTTACAGGAAGATGCTATATTACACTGGAGTTATGGACCCATACTTACAGGAAGATGCTATATTACACTGGAGTTATGCACCCATACTTACAGGAAGATGCTATATTACACTGGAGTTATGCATCCATACTTACAGGAAGATGCTATATTACACTGGAGTTATGCACCCATACTTACAGGAAGATGGACCCATACTTACAGGAAGATGCTATATTACACTGGAGTTATGCATCCATACTTACAGGAAGATGCTATATTACACTGGAGTTATGCATCCATACTTACAGGAAGATGCTATATTACACTGGAGTTATGCATCCATACTTACAGGAAGATGCTATATTACACTGGAGTTATGCACCCATACTTACAGGAAGATGGACCCATACTTACAGGAAGATGCTATATTACACTGGAGTTATGCACCCATACTTACAGGAAGATGCTATATTACACTGGAGTTATGCACCCATACTTACAGGAAGATGGACCCATACTTACAGGAAGATGCTATATTACACTGGAGTTATGCACCCATACTTACAGGAAGATGGACCCATACTTACAGGAAGATGCTATATTACACTGGAGTTATGCACCCATACTTACAGGAAGATGCTATATTACACTGGAGTTATGCATCCATACTTACAGGAAGATGCTATATTACACTGGAGTTATGCACCCATACTTACAGGAAGATGCTATATTACACTGGAGTTATGCACCCATACTTACAGGTAGATGCTATATTACACTGGAGTTATGCATCCATACTTACAGGAAGATGCTATATTACACTGGAGTTATGCACCATACTTACAGGAAGATGGACCCATACTTACAGGAAGATGCTATATTACACTGGAGTTATGCACCCATACTTACAGGAAGATGCTATATTACACTGGAGTTATGCACCCATACTTACAGGAAGATGGACCCATACTTACAGGAATATGCTATATTACACTGGAGTTATGCACCCATACTTACAGGAAGATGCTATATTACACTGGAGTTATGCATCCATACTTACAGGAAGATGCTATATTACACTGGAGTTATGCACCATACTTACAGGAAGATGCTATATTACACTGGAGTTATGCACCCATACTTACAGGAAGATGCTATATTACACTGGAGTTATGCATCCATACTTACAGGAAGATGCTATATTACACTGGAGTTATGCACCCATACTTACAGGAAGATGGACCCATACTTACAGGAAGATGCTATATTACACTGGAGTATTTGCACCCATACTTACAGGAAGATGCTATATTACACTGGAGTTATGCACCCATACTTACAGGAAGATGGACCCATACTTACAGGAAGATGCTATATTACACTGGAGTTATGCACCCATACTTACAGGAAGATGCTATATTACACTGGAGTTATGCACCCATACTTACAGGAAGATGGACCCATACTTACAGGAAGATGCTATATTACACTGGAGTTATGCATCTATACTTACAGGAAGATGCAATATTACACTGGAGTTATGCATCTATACTTACAGGAAGATGCTATATTACACTGGAGTTATGCATCCATACTTACAGGAAGATGCTATATTACACTGGAGTTATGCATCCATACTTACAGAAAGATGCTATATTACACTGGAGTTATGCATCCATACTTACAGGAAGATGGACCCATACTTACAGGAAG
>JABXNX010002141.1:0-10028 GCA_014843695.1 Archivesica marissinica | reverse complement strand
TATATGATCTATAGTTTAAATACCAAAGCCGCAGTGTCAGTCTGTGTAGATATATGATCTATAGTTTAAATATCAAGGCCGCAGTGTCAGTCTGTGTAGATATATGATCTATAGTTTAAATATCAAAGCTACAGTGTCAGTCTGTGTAGATATATGATCTATAGTTTAAATGTCAAAGCTACAGTGTCAGTCTGTGTAGATATATGATCTATAGTTTAAATATCAAGGCCGCAGTGTCAGTCTGTGTAGATATATGATCTGTAGTTTAAATGTCAAGGCTACAGTGTCAGTCTGTGTAGATATATGATCTGTAGTTTAAATGTCAATGCTACAGTGACAGTCTGTGTAGATATATGATCTGTAGTTCAAATGTCAATGCTACAGTGACAGTATGTGTATACATATATGATCTATAGTTTAAATATCAAGGCCGCAGTGTCAGTCTGGGTAGATATATGATATATAGTTTAAATATCAAGGCCGCAGTGTCAGTCTGTGTAGATATATGATCTGTAGTTTAAATGTCAATGCTACAGTGTCAGTCTGTGTGTATATATGATCTGTAGTTTAAATGTCAATGCTGCAGTGTCAGTCTGTATATATATATGATCTGTAGTTTAAATGTCAATGCTACAGTGTCAGTCTGTGTAGATATATGATCTGTAGTTTAAATGTCAAGGTTGCTGTGTCAGTCTTTGTATATATATGAGTTGTAGTTTAAATATCAAGGCTGCAGTGTCAATCTGTGTATATATATAGATCTGTAGTTTAAATGTCAAGGCCGCAGTGTCAGTCTGTGTATATATATGATCTGTAGTTTAAATGTCAAGGCTACAGTGTCAGTCTGTGTAGATATATGATCTATAGTTTAAATGTCAAGGCTACAGTGTCAGTCTGTGTATATATATGATCTGTAGTTTAAATGTCAATGCCGCAGTGTCAGTCTGTGTAGATATATGATCTGTAGTTTAAATATCAATGCCACAGTGTCAGTCTGCGTAGATATATGATCTGTAGTTTAAATGTCAATGCCACAGTGTCAGTCTGTGTATATATATGATCTATAGTTTAAATGTCAAAGCCGCAGTGTCAGTCTGTGTAGATATATGATCTATAGTTTAAATATCAAGGCCGCAGTGTCAGTCTGTGTATATATATGATCTATAGTTTAAATGTCAAGGCCACAGTGTCAGTCTGTGTATATATATGATCTATAGTTTAAATGTCAAGGCTACAGTGTCAGTCTGTGTATATATATGATCTGTAGTTTAAATGTCAAGGTTGCAGTGTCAGTCTGTGTATATATATGATCTGTAGTTTAAATGTCAAGGTTGCAGTGTCAGTCTGTGTATATATATGATTTGTAGTTTAAATGTCAAGGCTGCAGTGTCAGTCTGTGTATATATATGATCTGTAGTTTAAATATCAAGGCTGCAGTGTCAATCTGTGTATATATATATGATATGTAGATTAAATGTCAAGGCTGCAGTGTCAGTCTTTGTATATATATGATTTGTAGTTTAAATGTCAAGGCTACAGTGACAGTCTGTGTAGATATATGATCAATAGTTTAAATGTCAAGGCTACAGTGTCAGTCTGTGTGTATATATGATCTGTAGTTTAAATGTCAATGCCGCAATGTCAGTCTGTATATATATATGATCTGTAATTTAAATGTCAATGCTACAGTGTCAGTCTGTGTAGATATATGATCTGTAGTTTAAATGTCAATGCTACAGTGTCAGTCTGTGTAGATATATGATCTGTAGTTTAAATGTCAATGCTACAGTGTCAGTCTGTGTGTATATATGATCTGTAGTTTAAATGTCAATGCCACAGTGTCAGTCTGTATATATATATGATCTGTAGTTTAAATGTCAATGCTACAGTGTCAGTATGTGTAGATATATGATCTGTAGTTTAAATGTCAAGGCTACAGTGTCAGTCTGTGTAGATATATGATCTATAGTTTAAATGTCAATGCCGCAGTGTCAGTCTGTGTAGATATATGATCTGTAGTTTAAATATCAAGGCCGCAGTGTCAGTCTGTGTATATATATGATCTATTGTTTAAATATCAAGGCCGCAGTGTCAGTCTGTGTAGATATATGATCTGTAGTTTAAATGTCAATGCCGCAGTGTCAGTCTGTATATATATATAAAATCTGTAGTTTAAATGTCAATGCTACAGTGTCAGTCTGTGTAGATATATGATCTATAGTTTAAATGTCAAGGCTACAGTGTCAGTGTGTGTAGATATATGATCTGTAGTTTATATATCAATGCCGCAGTGTCAGTCTGTGTAGATATATGATCTGTAGTTTAAATATCAATGCCGCAGTGTCAGTCTGCGTAGATATATGATCTATTGTTTACATGTCAATGCCACAGTGTCAGTCTGTGTATATATATGATCTATAGTTTAAATGTCAAGGCCGCAGTGTCAGTCTGTGTAGATATATGATCTATTGTTTAAATGTCAAAGCTACAGTGCCAGTCTGTATATATATATGATCTATAGTTTAAATGTCAAGGCCACAGTGTCAGTTTGTGTATTATATATTATCTGTAGTTTCCATGTCAATGTTGCAGTGTCAGTCTGTGTATATATATAGTATCTGTAGTTTAAATGTCAAGGTTGCAGTGTCAGTCTGTGTATATGTATGATTTGTAGTTTAAATGTCAAGGTTGCTGTGTCAGTCTTTGTATATATATGAGTTGTAGTTTAAATATCAAGGCTGCAGTGTCGATCTGTGTATATATATAGTATATGTAGATTAAATGTCAAGGCTGCAGTGTCAGTCTTTGTATATATATGATTTGTAGTTTAAATGTCAAGGCTACAGTGACAGTCTGTGTAGATATATGATCAATAGTTTAAATGTCAAGGCTACAGTGTCAGTCTGTGTGTATATATGATCTGTAATTTAAATGTCAATGCTACAGTGTCAGTCTGTGTAGATATATGATCTGTAGTTTAAATGTCAAGGCTATAGTGTCAGTCTGTGTATACATATATGATCTATAGTTTAAATATCAAAGCCGCAGTGTCAGTCTGTGTAGATATATGATATGTAGTTTAAATATCAAGGCCGCAGTGTCAGTCTGTGTAGATATATGATCTATTGTTTAAATATCAAGGCCGCAGTGTCAGTCTGTGGAGATATATGATCTGTAGTTTAAATGTCAAGGCTACAGTGTCAGTCTATGTAGATATATGATCTGTAGTTTAAATGTCAATGCCGCAGTGTCAGTCTGTGTAGATGTATGATCTGTAATTCAAATGTCAATGCTACAGTGACAGTATGTGTATACATATATGATCTATAGTTTAAATATCAAGGCCGCAGTGTCAGTCTGTGTAGATATATGATATATAGTTTAAATATCAAGGCCGCAGTGTCAGTCTGTGTAGCTATATGATCTATAGTTTAAATGTCAAAGCTACAGTGCCAGTCTGTATATATATATGATCTATAGTTTAAATGTCAAAGCTACAGTGTCAGTCTGTGTATATATATGATCTATAGTTTAAATGTCAAGGCCGCAGTGTCAGTCTGTGTATATATATGATCTATAGTTTAAATGTCAAGGCCTCAGTGTCAGTCTGTGTAGATATATGATCTATAGTTTAAATGTCAAAGCTACAGTGCCAGTCTGTATATATATATGATCTATAGTTTAAATGTCAAAGCTACAATGTCAGTCTGTGTATATATATGATCTATAGTTTAAATGTCTAGGCCACAGTGTCAGTTTGTGTATTATATATTATCTGTAGTTTCCATGTCAATGTTGCAGTGTCAGTCTGTGTATATATATAGAATCTGTAGTTTAAATGTCAAGGTTGCAGTGTCAGTCTGTGTATATGTATGATTTGTAGTTTAAATGTCAAGGTTGCTGTGTCAGTCTTTGTATATATATGAGTTGTAGTTTAAATATCAAGGCTGCAGTGTCGATCTGTGTATATATATAGTATATGTAGTTTAAATGTCAAGGCTGCAGTGTCAGTCTTTGTATATATATGATTTGTAGTTTAAATGTCAAGGCTACAGTGTCAGTCTGTGTAGATATATGATCAATAGTTTAAATGTCAAGGCTACATTGTCAGTCTGTGTGTATATATGATCTGTAGTTTAAATGTCAATGCCGCAGTGTCAGTCTGTATATATATATGATCTGTAAGTTAAATGTCAATGCTACAGTGTCAGTCTGTGTAGATATATGATCTGTAGTTTAAATGTCAAGGCTATAGTGTCAGTCTGTGTATACATATATGATCTATAGTTTAAATACAAAGCCGCAGTGTCAGTCTGTGTAGATATATGATCTGTAGTTTAAATATCAAGGCCGCAGTGTCAGTCTGTGTAGATATATGATCTATAGTTTAAATATCAAGGCCGCAGTGTCAGTCTGTGTAGATATATGATATATAGTTTAAATGTCAAAGCTACAGTGTCAGTCTATGTAGATATATGATCAATAGTTTAAATATCAAGGCCGCAGTGTCAGTCTGTGGAGATATATGATCTGTAGTTTAAATAACAAGGCCACAGTGTCAGTCTATGTAGATATATGATCTGTAGTTTAAATGTCAATGCCGCAGTGACAGTCTGTGTAGATGTATGATCTGTAGTTCAAATGTCAATGCTACAGTGACAGTATGTGTATACATATATGATCTATAGTTTAAATATCAAGGCCGCAGTGTCAGTCTGGGTAGATATATGATATATAGTTTAAATATCAAGGCCGCAGTGTCAGTCTGTGTAGATAGATGTTCTGTAGTGTAAATGTCAATGCTACATTGTCAGTCTGTGTGTATATATGATCTGTAGTTTAAATGTCAATGCGGCAGTGTCAGTCTGTATATATATATGATCTGTAGTTTAAATGTCAATGCTACAGTGTCAGTCTGTGTAGATATATGATCTGTAGTTTAAATGTCAAGGTTGCTGTGTCAGTCTTTGTATATATATGAGTTGTAGTTTAAATATCAAGGCTGCAGTGTCGATCTGTGTATATATATAGTATATGTAGTTTAAATATCAAGGCTGCAGTGTCAGTCTTTGTATATATATGATTTGTAGTTTAAATGTCAGGGCTACAGTGTCAGTCTATGTAGATATATGATAAATAGTTTAAATGTCAAGGCTACAGTGTCAGTCTGTGTGTATATATGATCTGTAGTTTAAATGTCAATGCCGCAGTGTCAGTCTGTATATATATATGATCTGTAGTTTAAATGTCAATGTTACAGTGTCAGTCTGTGTAGATATATGATCTGTAGTTTAAATTTCAAGGCTATAGTGTCAGTCTGTGTACACATATATGATCTATAGTTTAAATATCAAAGCCGCAGTTTCAGTCTGTGTAGATATATGATATGTAGTTTAAATATCAAGGCCGCAGTGTCAGTCTGTGTAGATATATGATCTATAGTTTAAATATCAAGGCCGCAGTGTCAGTGTGTGTAGATATATGATCTATAGTTTAAATATCAAAGCTATAGTGTCAGTCTGTGTAGATATATGATCAATAGTTTAAATATCAAGGCCGCAGTGTCAGTCTGTGTAGATATATGATCTGTAGTTTAAATGTCAAGGCTACAGTGTCAGTCTATGTAGATATATGATCTGTAGTTTAAATGTCAATGCCGCAGTGTCAGTCTGTGTAGATGTATGATCTGTAGTTCAAATGTCAATGCTACAGTGACAGTCTGTGTACACATATATGACCTATAGTTTAAATATCAAGGCCGCAGTGTCAGTCTGTGTAGATATATGATCTATAGTTTAAATATCAAGGCCGCAGTGTCAGTCTGTGTAGATATATGATCTATAGTTTAAATGTCAAAGCTACAGTGTCAGTCTGTGCAGATATATGATCTATAGTTTAAATGTCAATGCTACAGTGTCAGTCTGTATATACATATATGATCTATGGTTTAAATATCAAGGCCGCAGTGTCAGTCTGTGTAGATATATGATCTGTAGTTTAAATGTCAAGGCTACAGTGACAGTCTGTGTAGATATATGATCTGTAGTTTAAATGTCAAGGCTACAGTGTCCGTCTGTGTAGATATATGATCTATAGTTTAAATGGCAAGGATGCAGTGTCAGTCTGGGTAGATATATGATCTATAGTTTAAATGTCAATGCTACAGTGTCAGTCTGTGTAGATATATGATCTGTAGTTTAGATGTCAAGGCTACAGTGTCAGTCTGTGTAGATATATGATCTGTAGTTTAAATGTCAAGGCTACAGTGCGTGCCAGTATGTGTATATATATGATCTATAGTTTAAATATCAAGACCGCAGTGTCAGTCTGTGTGTATATATGATCTGTAGTTTAAATGTCAATGCCACAGTGTCAGTCTGTATATATATATGATCTGTAGTTTAAATGTCAATGCTACAGTGTCAGTATGTGTAGATATATGATCTGTCGTTTAAATGTCAAGGCTACAGTGTCAGTCTGTGTAGATATATGATCAATAGTTTAAATGTCAATGCCGCAGTGTCAGTCTGTGTAGATATATGATCTGTAGTTTAAATATCAATGCCGCAGTGTCAGTCTGCGTAGATATATGATCTATTGTTTACATGTCAATGCCACAGTGTCACTCTGTGTATATATATGATCTATAGTTTAAATGTCAAGGCCGCAGTGTCAGTCTGTGTAGATATATGATCTATTGTTTAAATGTCAAAGCTACAGTGCCAGTCTGTATATATATATGATCTATAGTTTAAATGTCAAGGCCACAGTGTCAGTTTGTGTATTATATATTATCTGTAGTTTCCATGTCAATGTTGCAGTGTCAGTCTGTGTATATATATAGTATCTGTAGTTTAAATGTCAAGGTTGCAGTGTCAGTCTGTGTATATGTATGATTTGTAGTTTAAATGTCAAGGTTGCTGTGTCAGTCTTTGTATATATATGAGTTGTAGTTTAAATATCAAGGCTGCAGTGTCGATCTGTGTATATATATAGTATATGTAGATTAAATGTCAAGGCTGCAGTGTCAGTCTTTGTATATATATGATTTGTAGTTTAAATGTCAAGGCTACAGTGACAGTCTGTGTAGATATATGATCAATAGTTTAAATGTCAAGGCTACAGTGTCAGTCTGTGTGTATATATGATCTGTAGTTTAAATGTCAATGCCGCAATGTCAGTCTGTATATATATATGATCTGTAATTTAAATGTCAATGCTACAGTGTCAGTCTGTGTAGATATATGATCTGTAGTTTAAATGTCAATGCTACAGTGTCAGTCTGTGTAGATATATGATCTGTAGTTTAAATGTCAATGCTACAGTGTCAGTCTGTGTGTATATATGATCTGTAGTTTAAATGTCAATGCCACAGTGTCAGTCTGTATATATATATGATCTGTAGTTTAAATGTCAATGCTACAGTGTCAGTATGTGTAGATATATGATCTGTAGTTTAAATGTCAAGGCTACAGTGTCAGTCTGTGTAGATATATGATCTATAGTTTAAATGTCAATGCCGCAGTGTCAGTCTGTGTAGATATATGATCTGTAGTTTAAATATCAAGGCCGCAGTGTCAGTCTGTGTATATATATGATCTATTGTTTAAATATCAAGGCCGCAGTGTCAGTCTGTGTAGATATATGATCTGTAGTTTAAATGTCAATGCCGCAGTGTCAGTCTGTATATATATATAAAATCTGTAGTTTAAATGTCAATGCTACAGTGTCAGTCTGTGTAGATATATGATCTATAGTTTAAATGTCAAGGCTACAGTGTCAGTGTGTGTAGATATATGATCTGTAGTTTATATATCAATGCCGCAGTGTCAGTCTGTGTAGATATATGATCTGTAGTTTAAATATCAATGCCGCAGTGTCAGTCTGCGTAGATATATGATCTATTGTTTACATGTCAATGCCACAGTGTCAGTCTGTGTATATATATGATCTATAGTTTAAATGTCAAGGCCGCAGTGTCAGTCTGTGTAGATATATGATCTATTGTTTAAATGTCAAAGCTACAGTGCCAGTCTGTATATATATATGATCTATAGTTTAAATGTCAAGGCCACAGTGTCAGTTTGTGTATTATATATTATCTGTAGTTTAAATGTCAAGGTTGCAGTGTCAGTCTGTGTATATGTATGATTTGTAGTTTAAATGTCAAGGTTGCTGTGTCAGTCTTTGTATATATATGAGTTGTAGTTTAAATATCAAGGCTGCAGTGTCGATCTGTGTATATATATAGTATATGTAGATTAAATGTCAAGGCTGCAGTGTCAGTCTTTGTATATATATGATTTGTAGTTTAAATGTCAAGGCTACAGTGACAGTCTGTGTAGATATATGATCAATAGTTTAAATGTCAAGGCTACAGTGTCAGTCTGTGTGTATATATGATCTGTAATTTAAATGTCAATGCTACAGTGTCAGTCTGTGTAGATATATGATCTGTAGTTTAAATGTCAAGGCTATAGTGTCAGTCTGTGTATACATATATGATCTATAGTTTAAATATCAAAGCCGCAGTGTCAGTCTGTGTAGATATATGATATGTAGTTTAAATATCAAGGCCGCAGTGTCAGTCTGTGTAGATATATGATCTATTGTTTAAATATCAAGGCCGCAGTGTCAGTCTGTGGAGATATATGATCTGTAGTTTAAATGTCAAGGCTACAGTGTCAGTCTATGTAGATATATGATCTGTAGTTTAAATGTCAATGCCGCAGTGTCAGTCTGTGTAGATGTATGATCTGTAATTCAAATGTCAATGCTACAGTGACAGTATGTGTATACATATATGATCTATAGTTTAAATATCAAGGCCGCAGTGTCAGTCTGTGTAGATATATGATATATAGTTTAAATATCAAGGCCGCAGTGTCAGTCTGTGTAGCTATATGATCTATAGTTTAAATGTCAAAGCTACAGTGCCAGTCTGTATATATATATGATCTATAGTTTAAATGTCAAAGCTACAGTGTCAGTCTGTGTATATATATGATCTATAGTTTAAATGTCAAGGCCGCAGTGTCAGTCTGTGTATATATATGATCTATAGTTTAAATGTCAAGGCCTCAGTGTCAGTCTGTGTAGATATATGATCTATAGTTTAAATGTCAAAGCTACAGTGCCAGTCTGTATATATATATGATCTATAGTTTAAATGTCAAAGCTACAATGTCAGTCTGTGTATATATATGATCTATAGTTTAAATGTCTAGGCCACAGTGTCAGTTTGTGTATTATATATTATCTGTAGTTTCCATGTCAATGTTGCAGTGTCAGTCTGTGTATATATATAGAATCTGTAGTTTAAATGTCAAGGTTGCAGTGTCAGTCTGTGTATATGTATGATTTGTAGTTTAAATGTCAAGGTTGCTGTGTCAGTCTTTGTATATATATGAGTTGTAGTTTAAATATCAAGGCTGCAGTGTCGATCTGTGTATATATATAGTATATGTAGTTTAAATGTCAAGGCTGCAGTGTCAGTCTTTGTATATATATGATTTGTAGTTTAAATGTCAAGGCTACAGTGTCAGTCTGTGTAGATATATGATCAATAGTTTAAATGTCAAGGCTACATTGTCAGTCTGTGTGTATATATGATCTGTAGTTTAAATGTCAATGCCGCAGTGTCAGTCTGTATATATATATGATCTGTAAGTTAAATGTCAATGCTACAGTGTCAGTCTGTGTAGATATATGATCTGTAGTTTAAATGTCAAGGCTATAGTGTCAGTCTGTGTATACATATATGATCTATAGTTTAAATACCAAAGCCGCAGTGTCAGTCTGTGTAGATATATGATCTGTAGTTTAAATATCAAGGCCGCAGTGTCAGTCTGTGTAGATATATGATCTATAGTTTAAATATCAAGGCCGCAGTGTCAGTCTGTGTAGATATATGATATATAGTTTAAATGTCAAAGCTACAGTGTCAGTCTATGTAGATATATGATCAATAGTTTAAATATCAAGGCCGCAGTGTCAGTCTGTGGAGATATATGATCTGTAGTTTAAAT
>JABXNX010002140.1:0-10029 GCA_014843695.1 Archivesica marissinica | reverse complement strand
ATCACACACGGACACACCATCACACACGGACACACCATCACACACGGACACACCATCACACACGGACACACCATCACACACGGACACACCATCACACACGGACACACCATCACACACGGACACACCATCACACACGGACACACCATCACACACGGACACACCATCACACACGGACACACCATCATACACGGACACACCATCACACATGGACACACCATCACACACGGACACACCATCATACACGGACATACCATCACACACGGACACCATCACACGGACACACCATCACACACGGACATACCATCACACACGGACAACCATCACACACGGACACACCATCACACACGGACATACCATCACACACGGACATACCATCACACACGGACATACCATCACACACGGACACACCATCACACACGGACATACCATCATACACGGACATACCATCATACACGGACATACCATCACACACGGACATACCATCACACACGGACATACCATCACACACGGACATACCATCATACACGGACATACATCACACACGGACATACCATCATACACGGACATACCATCACACACGGACATACCATCACACACGGACATACCATCACACACGGACACACCATCACACACGGACACACCATCATACACGGACATACCATCACACACGGACACACCATCACACACGGACACACCATCATACACGGACATACCATCACACACGGACATACCATCACACACGGACATACCATCATACACGGACATACCATCACACACGGCCATACCATCATACACGAACATACCATTATACACGGACATACCATCATACACGGACATACCATCATACACGGACATACCATCATACACGGACATACCATCATACACGGACATACCATCATACACGGACATACCATCACACACGGACACACCATCACACACGGACACACCATCATACACGGACATACCATCACACACGGACATACCATCACACACGGACACACCATCATACACGGACATACCATCACACACGGACACACCATCATACACGGACATACCATCACACACGGACATACCATCACACACGGACATACCATCACACACGGACATACCATCATACACGGACATACCATCACACACGGACATACCATCATACACGGACATACCATCACACACGGACACACCATCACACACGGACATACCATCACACACGGACATACCATCACACACGGACATACCATCACACACGGACATACCATCACACACGGACATACCATCACACACGTACACACCATCATACACGGACATACCATCACATCGGACATACCATCACAAACGGATATACCATCACACACGGACACAACATCACACACGGACGCAACATCACACACCATCAAACACGGACACACCATAACAAACGGACACATCATCACACACGGACACACCATCACACACGGACATAACATCACACACGGACACACCATCACACACGGACATAACATCACACACGGACACACCATCACACACGAACACACTATCACACACGGACATACCATCACACACGGACACACCATCACACACGGACGCAACATCACACACCATCACACACGAACACACCATCAGACACGGACACACCATCACACACGGACATACCATCATACATGGACACACCATCACACTCGGACATACCATCACACACATCACACATGGACATACCAAAACACACGGACATACCATCACACACATCAACACGGACATACCATCATACACGGACACACCATCACACACGGACATACCATCACACACGGACATACCATCACACACGGACACACCATCACACACGGACATACCATCACACATATCACACACGGACATACCATCACACACGGACACACCATCACACACGGACACACAATCATACACGGACATACCATCATACACGGACATACCATCACACACGGACACACAATCACACACAGACACACCACCACACACGGATATACCTTCATACACGAACACACCACCACACACGGACACACGATCATACACGGACACACCATCACACACGGACATACCACCACACACGGTCACACCATTATACACGGACACACCACCACACACGGACACACCATCACACACTGACACACCACTACACACGGACACACGATCATACACGAACACACCATCACACATGGACATACCATCATACACGGTGTCGCTAGCCTCTCTTTCTTCTTATGTCTATTTTCCGATATTAGTGCTCTAACCAGGGTCTATCCTATCGTAGGCTCGCTGGAGTTGTCTAGGGGTTTTCTCTATGGTACTTCAATAATTTATAACTCAACACAGTCTATCATTTTCCTTTGTATGATATAATTCATAACAATCTCCTTTATTTATATGTTATATACATGACCTTAGATGTCGATGCGCCGTAAAACACCATTCATTATTTTATATCTATACATGTATCATATAGTCGTGATATCTCGTATCTTATTATTCGCCTCACTATTTCAATGTGTTCATAATAGTTCTATGACTATACTAATTTCCTTCATTAATCAAACTATTCCAATAGATTATCTTCCGTTCACGTATTTAATACGACTTTATTATTTAAGAGTTAATACTTCTTTAAATATTAATTTGTCTAACTATCATAGAAACAGTTTATATCTTAAAAGTGAGTTACATCATTTCCGTAATGCCTCCATGGCTGGGTAAAAATGCACTAATTTCTTCATCATTTCTTAAATAGCAGAATTAACATCTATAACAGACATAACGGCGCCAAACAGCTGTGATGTTATACAATATTATTACATGTTTCTCTGTCATCAAGAAGGCGGCGATTATCTTACATAACTGACCACCTGCACTTGGTAGTGTCAAAATATATTTTGTTCCCGCGCAAACAGAGAACTGATAATATAGGCGCGAAAATAATAGCAGACGATTATACATATTATATAAAAATCATAATCTTACATGGTTAACAATGTGTCATATATATAAATAAATAAATGTATTTATATAATACATTTCTATTTATATATGACAATAATTTATTCCTGCAAATAGATTGTTTGTTTTTTCTATCTTTTGCACAACGGACATACCATCACAGCCATAATTACCATGCCTACTAAAACTGTAATATTGCCGAAATAGCGTGACTCAACATATAGTTGGCATAAACATATCGGGCTAGTGGAAGGCAGAGTTGGCACTGATTGATAATCATATCGGGCTAGTGGAAGGTAGAGTTGGCATTGATTGATAAACATATCGGGCTAGTGGAATGTAAAGTTGGCACTGATTGATAAACATATCGGGCTAGTGGAAGGTAGAGTTGGCACTGATTGATAAACATATCGGGCAAGTGTAGGGTAGAGTTGGCACTGATTGATAAACATATCGGGCTAGTGTAGGGTAGAGTTGACATTGATTGATAAACATATCGGGCTAGTGTAGGGTAGAGTTGGCACTGATTGATAAACATATCGGGCAAGTGTAGGGTAAAGTTGGCATTGATTGATAAACATATCGGGCTAGTGTAGGGTAGAGTTGGCACTGATTGATAAACATATCGGACTAGTGGAAGGTAGAGTTGGTACTGATTGATAAACATATGGGGCTAGTGGAAGGTAGAGTTGGCATTGATTGATAAACATATCGGGCTAGTGGAAGGTAGAGTTGGTATTGATTGGTAAACATATCGGGCTAGTGTAATGTAGAGTTGGCATTGATTGATAAACATATCGGGATAGTGGAAGGTAGAGTTGGCACTAATTGATAAACATATCGGGCTAGTGGAAGGTAAGGTTGGTACTGATTGGTAAACATATCGGGCTAGTGGAATGTAGAGTTGGCACTGATTGATACACATATCGGGCTAGTGGAAGGTAGAGTTGGTACTAATTAATAAACATATCGGACTAGTGGAAGGTAGACTTGGTACTAATTAATAAACATATCGGACTAGTGGAAGGTAGACTTGGTACTAATTAATAAACATATCGGACTAGTGGAAGGTAGAGTTGGTACTAATTAATAAATATATCATCATTATAGTGTTTGAACATACCTACCGTAATTGTCATGAAACGTGTATGACACCTGCATTGAAATGTAAATACAGTAAATGTTTGTTAAATAATGCAGATTTAATTTTAAATATGTGTTATATGTGGGGTGGAGACTACACATTATATTGTAACAATAGGGCGATAGTTCACATTAATGTGAGAGGTATAAGACTTGTCTTGATATGTTTCAGGGCCTCCATCCGGACCATCAATTGTTACAATTACGAGTTTACCTTGGTTGGAAGGACAGACTGGTAGATGGCTTAAATGTAATTCTAACGATGATGGTAACCCTGACGCTGACGTATCTTGGGATCCACAAATTGCCACTGCTATGACTGGTCCACAACATAACGGTTTATCAATCACATGTCAGCTGAGTAACAACTACACCCGGAGGAAGAATATTCAAGTAAAGTCAAGTCAGAAAACACTCAATGTGGAATGTAAGAATATATATCATATTTAGGCAGCATTTATAAAGTTGCCATTAAGTGCAAGTCAAATTAACACCAATAACGATAGTCATGGATCGTAAGCATTGTCTCATCTCCTCTAGGGTGTATATGTTGTAAAGTTACTGTCTATCTGTTAAACTAGTTTTACATGGATTTGTTTAACAATAAGTCTAAATAACACCAGTAGTGATAGTCATGGAGCTTATGCATTGTCTCATCTCCTCTAGGGTGAACATGTTGTCAAGTCACTGTCTATCAGTTGCGCTCGTTTTACATGGACTGTTTTAATTATAAAAGCGTTGTACTATTTTAAAATTAGTCGCATATTATTAGGCACACGATTTTTAAATTGAGTAAATCCGAAATATAAATCACCATCTGATTACCTGTGTATCTTCACACTTATTGTGTTATTTGGAGTTGCATAACCGTAATTCTAGATTCTAGATTCAATTACTAGAGAACAATTGCCATTCATTCTGTAACAACATATAAATGATGTGTACCACTAAATGCTTATCCCTTAACAACATTTCTAACTGGTCTCCCACTAAAATGCATTTTTATGGAAACCGTAATTCCGATCGTTCTGTATATTTCCATTTAATGTGTCCGGTATAGGATCTTTGGATATAACTATAAAACTATGTAACTACATTTACATGATGTGGCACACACAACTATATATCTACATATATACAATACATGTACATGGTGTGTCACACACAACTGTATAACCACATATATAATACATGTACATGGTGTGGCACACATAACTGTATAGCTACATATATATAATACACGTACATGGTGTGTCACACACAACTGTATAACTACATACATATATATAATACATTTACATGGTGTGTCACACACATCTGTATACCTATATATATATAATACATGTACACGGTGTGTCACACACAACTGTATAACTACATATATATAATACATGTACATGGTGTGTCACACACATCTGCATAACTACATAATATTATATATATAATACATGTACATGGTGTGTCACACACAACTGTATAACTACATATATATATAATACATGTACTTGGTGTGACACACACATCTGTATAACTACACATATATAATGCATGTACATGGTGTGTCACACACAACTGTATAACTACATATATATAATACATGTACATGGTGTGTCACACACAACTGTATAACTAAATATATATAATACATGTACATGGTGTGTCACTTACAACTATATTATTGCATATCAAATATGTGTCATGTACAACTATTGTAATACATATCACAGATGTGTCACATACAACTATTGTGTTACATATCAAAGATGTGTCATGTACAGCTATTGTATTACATATCACAGATGTGTCACATACAACTATTGTATTACATATCACAGATGTGTCACATACAACTATTGTATTACATATCACAGATGTGTCATACATGTTCATTGACAATACCGTCACCATCACGCATATATATAAATTGAAAACATAGTATTAAATAAACGTCCTATCTATGCAAGACTATTTATTTTGTCATGCTGTTGTTTGTGGCGTTGTATTATAGGCAGGTTTCTGGATGTATTAATCTAAAGTATAACATTATATTGTTTACTATTATATAACGATACAGGTTTACTATTATATAACGATACAGGTTTACTATTATATAACGATAGAGGTTTACTATTATATAACGATACAGGTTTACTATTATATAACGATACAGGTTTACTATTATATAACGATACAGGTTTACTATTATATAACGATAGAGGTTTACTATTATATAACGATACAGGTTTACTATTATATAACGATACAGGTTTACTATTATATAACGATACAGGTTTACTATTATATAACGATACAGGTTTACTATTATATAACGATACAGGTTTACTATTATATAACGATACAGGTTTAGTTTCTCAATTTAACAGTTTATCCTATTGCGACTACTCTTGTTGACAACAAGAATGTTGAAAGTGTAACAAGGAACGAGGGTCAGACTTTGACTGCTTTATGTTCCGCTATTGGTAATAACCCACAACCAACCTCACATTGGCTGACTGACAATCCTACAAGTGACCAGATTGTCTTTGCTGATATAGACAGAACAGATGACAAAGTGTACACATGCTACTCCAGTGCAACATCTTCCAAATATGGCAAACTGGAGAGAAATAAAGATCTGACTATCATAGTAAATTGTAAGTAAATATATAATGGTTGTAACATTGATGATATGGTATGTGGGTATGTCATGTTCACATTACACCTGGTGTGCAGCTGTCGTCATCCACCGATACTAGCTGGAGAGTCGACGCTAACCTAGGCCTTTAACGGTTTACATAGACAAATATATATACACTGCAATAGCGTTGCAACTCCGCCATGGACGGTCCTAAGCCCGACTGAGAAAGGAGGAAGGTTGTGCGTATGGCCAGCATTCCTACCACGTAAAACAACCACACGCTACAGAAACCAACACCACAGCAACTACTATGGAGGATTTACGGTATCGACCAAGAGGAGAGCGTATGAAACAGAGCAATCTGCGGACAAATCTTCTCTCCCCTAAGAACGTCTCACGGATCGGATTTTGGAATGTACGAACACTATACGAAACGGGAAAAGCGGCTCAGGTGTCCAGAGAGATGGATAGGTATAAAATAGATATGTTAGGACTAAGTGAGGTACGTTGGACCACAGCAGGAAAGGTTACTTTGGCAACAGGACACACGCTTCTATACTCTGGACTAGCAAATGAGAACGATGCACATCGCAACGGAGTTGGACTCATGCTTACCGAGAAAGCGCACAAATGTCTTTTGGAATGGGAACCAATAAGTGACAGACTACTGACCGCCAGATTTCACTCTAAATTTCAAGAAGATACCATCGTCCAGTGCTACCCACCAACCAACGCTGCAGACATGGACGCCAAAGAAGACTTCTACCAGCAACTTCAAGGCGAGTTAGACCGGGTGCACAAGAGGGACATCACCATTGTTATGGGTGACATGAATGCGAAAGTTGGAGGAACTTACACTGGTAGAGAGACCGTCATGGGAAAGGAAGGACTCGGGACCATGAATGAAAATGGGGAACTCTTCACCGACTTCTGTGGGCTAAATGATCTTGTCATCGGTGGAACTATCTTCAAGCACCGCAACATTCACAAGACCACTTGGACATCACCCGATCAGGCAACAGAGAACCAGATCGACCATGTCACGATCTCAAGAAGATGGAGGAGGACCCTCACGGATGTCAGGGCGTATCGAGGAGCTGATGCAGGTTCCGACCTTGAACTAGTCATCGCCAAACTACAAGTCAGAATTGCCAGTGCAAGAAAGACGGGCATCCAGCAGAACAAGCGATACGCCACATCCAAGCTGAAAGCAGCAGAACAACAACAAGAGTTCGACATCGCCCTCGACAACAGGTTTCAGGCCCTAGCCGACTTAGAAGACGGATCGCTGGAAAAGAAGTGGGACCGCGTCAAATGCTCTTTCACAACAACATGCGAAGAGAAGCTGGGATATAGAACGAAGAAGTACAAGACCTGGCTCACAGACCACACCATCCAGATCATTGAAGAAAGAAGAAGAATTCGACACCGACTGAAGCAGGCGAAAACCAGAGCACAGAAACAGAACATCCAGGGAGAATACAGCACCAAGAACAAAGAAGTCAAGAAGAGCGCACGACAAGACAAACGGGATCAAGTAGACACGCTGGCTGCACAAGCACAGGAAGCAGCATACCACAACGACATGAAGACCCTATACAGCATAACTAGACAACTTTCCGGCAGAAGGAGCAACACCAACAAACCAGTGAAGGACGTTGATGGTAACACTCTCTCCAAACCAGAAGACCAGATGACAAGGTGGAAGGACCATTTCCAGGAACTACTCAGCGGTACACCTGTGACCAACCCACCAGACATAGCAGACGGACCAGAACTGGAAGTAGAGATGGGAGAGATCACAAGGAATGAAGTGACAAGGGCCATCAACAAGATCAAGAATGGGAATGCACCGGGGCCAGACAACATCCCACCAGAAGCACTGAAGGCATCGACTGAGACCACAGCAGCACTACTTCTAGACCTTCTACAGCAAGTCTGGGATGAAGAAGTGGTTCCAGAAGAATGGAGAGTAGGGCACATCGTCAAGCTACCCAAGAAGGGTGACCGCAGCAACTGCCAGAATTGGAGGGGCATCCAGCTACTGTCCATCCCAAGTAAAGTCCTCACAAGACTCCTACTAGAAAGGATCAAGAATGCAGTGAACGCCAAGTTGAGGGAAGAACAGGCAGGATTCAGGGCAGGAAGATCATGCACATATCAGATAGAAACACTCCGCATCATCGTTGAACAGTCCATCGAATGGCAGTCTCCAATTTACATCAACTTCATCGATATCAAGAAAGCGTTTGACACGATTGATAGAGACGTCATATGGAGCATCCTCGGGCACTATGGCATACCAGGAAAGATCATCAACATTATTCGGAGCCTGTACAACAACACCACTTGCCATGTGATCCATGACATGAACCTTTCACAGCCATTTCCCGTCAGCACCGGCGTCCGTCAGGGCTGTATGCTCTCGCCTCTCATTTTCTCCGTCGTACTGGACTGGATAATAAGAACGACAGTGGACACTTACAGAGAAGTTGGAGGACCTCGACTTTGCGGATGATCTAGCCTCCTCTCCCACACACACCAACACATGCAACAGAAGTCAGAACGCCTACACACAGTTGCGAAGACTACAGTGCTGGAGATCAACATTAAGAAGACCAAGTGCCTCAGGGTAAACGCGGCAAGGAACATACCCATTCAGATAGATGGCCATCCAATCGATAATGTTGACTCCTTCACCTACCTCGGCAGCGTCATCAGCAAAACAGGGGGAACAGAAGAAGACATCCAAGCCCGTATTGGGAAAGCACGACATGCCTTTGTGACGTTAAAGCCAGTATGGAACAACAATAACATCCACCTCAAGACAAAGCTCAGACTGTTTGAGACGAATGTTAAGACAGTCCTCTTGTACGGAGCTGAGACCTGGAGACGCACCAAGGGACTTGACCACAAACTACAGGTATTCACCAACAACTGCCTCAGACAGATCCTACGCATCAGATGGCCAGAAAAGATCACCAACCAGGAGTTGTGGCGGCGAACAAGACAGAACCCCATCACAGACTCTATCACACAGAGGAAGTGGAGGTGGATAGGGCACACTCTACGACGAGCAGCCCAACATAGCACGCCAAGCACTGGATTGGAATCTACAGGGCACACGGAAAAGAGGTCGACCAGTTACGACATGTAGAAGGACTCTGGACAGTGAGCTGCGCCGAAGCAGGATGTCCTGGGGGGAAGCCAAGGCAGCAGCAATGGACCGGTCCAAGTGGAGAGCAGTGGTGAAGGCCCTATATCGCAACCGGGGTGAAGAGGAT
>JABXNX010002139.1:0-10042 GCA_014843695.1 Archivesica marissinica | reverse complement strand
ACACTGGGGGATACAATAGTTAACCAACAGGACTCCAAGGGCAGGTAATCACCAGTGTTCTATGTATCAATGGCAATCCTACATTATATCATGCCAAACTCTTGTAAAGCATGCATTTTCTTTGTGTGATGCCAAAGACACAGTAAGTAAATTACTAATTGTAACTTATTTTTAAAGTTATATTTCTGCTTCCAATACCCATAAGTCATTCAAGGTTATGTTTCCACTACCTCCAATCATTCAATGTTATGTTTCCACTACCAGTACCTCCAATCATTCAAGGTTATGTTTCCACTACCAGTACCTCCAATCATTCAAGGTTATGTTTCCACTACCAGTACCTCCAATCATTCAAGGTTATGTTTCCACTACCAGTACCTCCAATCATTCAAGGTTATGTTTCCACTACCAGTACCTCCAATCATTCAATGTTATGTTTCCACTACCAGTACCTCCAATCATTCAAGGTTATGTTTCCACTACCAGTACCTCCAATCATTCAAGGTTATGTTTCCACTACCAGGACCTCCAATCATTCAAGGTTATGTTTCCACTACCAGTACCTCCAACCATTCAAGGTTATGAATCTGTTTTTAGGACGTTTATTCGTGCAGCTACTCAATGTCGTATTTCTATTTCAGGACCCCTGTCCATGCGGCAGCATATAGGGACCAAGTTGAATCTCTTCAGTTATTATTGAGTCATAATGCCCTTGTTAACACAACAGATAATTTTGGTAGAACTCCTGTAATGCTAGCAGCTTCTCAAGGTCACATTGCATCTGTCGGTAAGTATGTTATGGTCATATTGTATTGGTTGGTATTTATGTACATGTATACGGTTATATGGTTTGTAAGTAGGTCAAGGTCATACTGCATCTGTTGGTAATTATGTAAAATGGCATATTACATTTAAATGTAAGTAGGTCAAATACTACACTGTAATTATGTCATGATAAGTGGAACAAAACTGGGGGGGGGGGTTACACAATTATGATTTTTACCATTTGTCAATATTATGCAATTCAATTTTTAAAATTTCTTTCACTCAAAACATGTGTGTCAACATGAGGAAAATTGCATAAAATGTGGTTAAATAAAATTATTTTCTTACTGCACGATAGGACCACAAACGTATGCAGGAGAGTGTCGCCGCCAAATACAATCATTCACTATGACTGTGTGTTAGGTTGAAATCAATCATAATACAGGCATTAACACCAGCGAAAATAATCACAAATATGTTGGACATCTGCAAAACGTGGGAAGTATTTGGCACACTATTTATTGGGTAATGCTATTTTGTATAAAACTGTAGTAACAGTTTAAGAATATATTCCTGTCTAATCTCAGAATTACAATTTTCAAAAATGTTGCTATCATAAATATTTGTTACAAAACCAGTATGTTCAACGTTTGCAGTAATGAAATAAATTTTAGAATTTTATTTGTTTTGTTGGATAGACTGTTTTTCGATTGGTTCGGTAAGTTTGGTTCTCTACGTTTGGTTCTCTATGCTTGGTTCTCTATGCTTAGTTCTCTATGTTTGGTTCTCTACATTTGGTTCTCTATGCTTGGTTCTCTATGTTTGGTTCTCTACATTTGGTTCTCTATGCTTAGTTCTCTATGTTTGATTCTCTATGTTTGGTTCTCTATGCTTGGTTCTGTATGTTTGGTTCTCTACGTTTGGTTCTCTATGCTTGGTTCTCTACATTTGGTTCTGTACATTTTGTTCTCTACGTTTGGTTCTCTATGTTTGGTTCTGTAAGTTTGGTTCTCTACATTTGGTTCTCTGTTTGGTTCTCTATGCTTGGTTCTCTACATTTGGTTCTCTATGCTTGTTTCTCTACGCTTGGCTCTCTACATTTCGTTCTCTATGTTTGGTTCTTTACATTTGGTTCTCTATGCTTGTTTCTCTACGCTTGGTTCTCTACATTTGGTTCTCTATGCTTGTTTCTCTACATTTGGTTCTCTATGTTTTGGTTCTCTATGTTTGGTTCTCTACGTTTGGTTCTGTACATTTGGTTCTCTATGCTTGGTTCTGTATGTTTGGTTCTGTCAATTTTGTTGTCTTACGTAGCTCAGTTTCTCCATAACAAATAATAATAGCCTTCAAAGGATTGTGCGTACATCACTTTTAACATGTTTTATTAAATTAACAAACGGGACAATCGTTTACAATGCAATTTCCATATTTGAACAGGAATGTGACTTTAAGATAAAGATGTCTGACTTCCCGACATTTATCTCCAGCTACAATAGTTATTTGACCCCTGCTATTATTTGACCCAACTACTATTTGACCCCTGCTACTATTTGACCCTTGCTACTATTTGACCCCTGCTACTATTTGACCCCTGCTACTATTTGACTCAACTACTATTTGACCCTTGCTATTATTTGACCCAACTACTATTTGACCCAACTACTATTTGACCCCTGCTACTATTTGACCTCTGCTACTATTTGACCCCAACTACTATTTGACCCCTGCTACTATTTGACTCAACTACTAGTTGACCCTTGCTATCATTTGGCCCAACTACTATTTGGCCCAACTACTATTTGACCCCTGCTACTATTTGACCCCTGCTACTATTTGACTCAACTACTATTTGACCCCTGCTACTATTTGACTCAACTACTAGTTGACCCTTGCTATCATTTGACCCAACTACTATTTGACCCAACTACTATTTGACCCCTGCTATCATTTGACCCAACTACTATTTGACCCCTGCTACTATTTGACTCAACTACTATTTGACCCCTGCTACTATTTGACTCAACTACTAGTTGACCCTTGCTATCAATTGACCCAACTACTATTTGACCCAACTACTATTTGACCCCTGCTATCATTTGACCCAACTACTATTTGACCCCTGCTACTATTTGACCCCTGCTACTATTTTGACCCAACTACTATTTGACCCCTGCTGCTATTTGACCCCTGCTGCTATTTGACCCCTGCTACTATTTGACCCTTGCTACTATTTGACTCAACTACTATTTGACCCCTGCTACTATTTGACCCCTGCTACTATTTGACCCCTGCTACTATTTGAACCCTGCTACTATTTAACCCTGCTACTATTTGACACCTGCTATTATTTGACACCCTGCTGCTATTTGACACCTGCTACTACTAGTTGACACCTGCTACTACTAGTTGACACCTGCTACTACTAGTTGACACCTGATACTACTAGTTGACACCTGCTACTACTAGTTGACACCTGCTACTACTAGTTGACACATGCTACTATTTGACACATGCTACTATTTGACAACTGCCACTGTTCGACCTCTTGACACCTGTTATTATATGACACCTGCTACTACTATTTGACACCTGCTGCTACCATTTGACACCTGCTGCTACTACTTGATACCTGCTACTACCATTTGACACCTGCTACTACTATTTACACCTGCTATTATTATTTGACACCTGCTACTACTGATTGACACCAGCTACTATTTGACACCTGCTACTATTTGACACCTGCTACTATTTGACACCTACTCTTTGACACTTGCTATTATTTGACACCCTGCTACTATTTGACACCTGCTACTACTATTTGACACATGCTACTATTTGACACCTACTATTTGACAACTGCCACTGTTCGACCTCTTGACACCTGTTATTATTTGACACCTGCTACTACTATTTGGCACATGCTGCTACTATTTGACACCTGCTGCTACTATTTGACACCTGCTGCTACTAGTTGACCCCTGCTACAGTTTGACCCCTTTACTACTATTTGACCCCTGCTATTATTTGACCCCTGCTACTATTTGACACCTGCTACTATTTGTTATGAACTCGAAAATGTAATTGCTTTTTTCGGTGTAATGGTTGACGGTGCTTTTAATTTCAGAACTGTTAGTACAAAGCAAAGCGGATTTGAGTTCAGTCGATGAATCACAGAATACATCCCTACACTATGCATGTATGAATGTAAGTATCGGTATACGATAATCTATGGGAACCATTGATCCAATGAAAATAGTATGTTGTTACACATTGTTTAATAATACAGTCAAACCTGTGTTAAGCAGCCAGCCAAGGGAATCTCAGAAAGTGGCTGCTTAGCACAGGTGGCTGCTTAATAGAGGTCAAATGTATAATAAAACAACATATTTGGAATCTAGAAACTGGCTGCTTAATGGAGGTGACCACTAACACAGGTTTGACTGTAGTTCCTACAATGTCCACACACAATTATTTATTGGATTTAAGCACATTTTGAGCGTTCAACGCACCACTATACTAACTCAATTTTACAAAATTTTCAAGAGAGGCATGTTTTGTATTTTTATTAGATTTTGAAAGTTACTTCCATATAATAGGGAATCAATTGCAGGATTTTCATGCAAAGCTTAAGAATAGGTAACGTGCACGAGCACCAAATTCCATATAATTGCACATCAGAAAATCTCATTGTGTGTGAATAACCTCATGTACACATCTCATTGTGTGTGAATAACCTTGTGTACACATCTCATTGTGTATGAATAACCTCGTGTACACATCTCATTGTGTGTGAATAACCTCGTGTACACATCTCATTGTGTATGAATAACCTCGTGTACACATCTCATTGTGTGTGAATAACCTCGTGTACACATCTCATTGTGTGTGAATAACCTCGTGTACACATCTCATTGTGTATGAATAACCCATGTACACATCTCATTGTGTGTGAATAACCTTGTGTACACATCTCATTGTGTGTGAATAACCTTGTGTACACATCTCATTGTGTGTGAATAACCCCATGTACACATCTCATTGTGTGTGGATAACTCATGTACACATCTCATTGTGTATGGATAACCTTGTGTACACATCTCATTGTGTGTGGATAACCTTGTGTACACATCTCATTGTGTGTGAATAACCCATGTACACTACTCATTGTGTATGAATAACCCATGTACACATCTCATTGTGTGTGAATAACCCATGTACACATCTCATTGTGTGTGGATAACCCATGTACACATCTCATTGTGTGTGAATAACCCATGTACACATCTCATTGTGTGTGAATAACCCATGTACACATCTCATTGTGTGTGAATAACCCATGTACACATCTCATTGTGTGTGAATAACCCATGTACACATCTCATTGTGTATGGATAACCCATGTACACACTCATTGTGTGTGGATAACCCATGTACACATCTCATTGTGTAAATAACCCATGTACACATCTCATTGTGTGTGGATAACCCATGTACACATCTCATTGTGTGTGGATAACCCATGTACACATCTCATTGTGTGTGGATAACCCATGTACACATCTCATTGTGTATGAATAACCCATGTACACATCTCATTGTGTGTGGATAACCCATGTACACATCTCATTGTGTGTGGATAACCCATGTACACATCTCATTGTGTGTGGATAACCCATGTACACATCTCATTGTGTGTGGATAACCCATGTACACATCTCATTGTGTGTGGATAACCCATGTACACATCTCATTGTGTGTGGATAACCCATGTACACATCTCATTGTGTGTGGATAACCCATGTACACATCTCATTGTGTGTGGATAACCCATGTACACATCTCATTGTGTGTGGATAACCCATGTACACATCTCATTGTGTGTGGATAACCCATGTATACATCTCATTATGTGTGGATAACCTCATGTACACATCTCATTGTGTGTGGATAACCCATGTACACATCTCATTGTGTGTGGATAACCTCATGTACACATCTCATTGTGTATGAATAACCTCACATACACATATCATTGTGTGTGGATAACCCATGTACACATCTAATTGTGTGTGAATAACCCATGTACACATCTAATTGTGTGTGAATAACCCATGTACACATCTCATTGTGTATGAATAACCCATGTACACATCTCATTGTGTATGAATAACCCATGTACACATCTCATTGTGTATGAATAACCCATGTACACATCTCATTGTGTGTGGATAACCCATGTACACATCTCATTGTGTGTGAATAACCTCGTGTACACATCTCATTGTGTATGAATAACCCATGTACACATCTCATTGTGTGTGAATAACCTTGTGTACACATCTCATTGTGTGTGAATAACCTTGTGTACACATCTCATTGTGTGTGAATAACCTCGTGTACACATCTCATTGTGTGTGGATAACCCATGTACACATCTCATTGTGTGTGAATAACCCATGTACACATCTCATTGTGTATGGATAACCTTGTGTACACATCTCATTGTGTGTGAATAACCTCGTGTACACATCTCATTGTGTGTGAATAACCTTGTGTACACATCTCATTGTGTGTGAATAACCTTGTGTACACATCTCATTGTGTGTGAATAACCCATGTACACATCTCATTGTGTGTGAATAACCCATGTACACATCTCATTGTGTATGAATAACCCATGTACACATCTCATTATGTATGAATAACCCATGTACACATCTCATTGTGTATGAATAACCCATGTACACATCTCATTGTGTGTGGATAACCCATGTACACATCTCATTGTGTGTGAATAACCTTGTGTACACATCTCATTGTGTGTCAATAACCTCGTGTACACATCTCATTGTGTATGAATAACGCATGTACACATCTCATTGTGTGTGAATAACCCATGTACACATCTCATTTTGTATGAATAACCCATGTACACATCTCATTGTGTGTGAATAACCCATGTACACATCTCATTGTGTATGAATAACCCATGTACACATCTCATTGTGTATGAATAACCCATGTACACATCTCATTGTGTATGAATAACCCATGTACACATCTCATTGTGTATGAATAACCCATGTACACATATCATTGTGTGTGAATAACTCATGTACACATCTCATTGTGTGTGAATAACCCATGTACACATCTCATTGTGTGTGAATAACCCATGTACACATCTCATTGTGTATGAATAACCCATGTACACATCTCATCGTGTGTGGATAACCCATGTACACATATCATTGTGTATGAATAACCCATGTACACATATCATTGTGTGTGAATAACCTTGTGTACACATCTCATTGTGTGTGAATAACTCATGTACACATCTCATTGTGTGTGAATAACCCATGTACACATCTCATTGTGTGTGAATAACCCATGTACACATCTCATTGTGTGTGGATAACCCATGTACACATCTCATTGTGTATGAATAACCAATGTACACATATCATTGTGTATGAATAACCCATGTACACATCTCATTGTGTGTGAATAACCCATGTACACATCTCATTGTGTGTGAATAACCCATGTACACATATC
Organism: Archivesica marissinica; assembly: GCA_014843695.1. Classification (NCBI taxonomy): domain Eukaryota; kingdom Metazoa; phylum Mollusca; class Bivalvia; order Venerida; family Vesicomyidae; genus Archivesica; species Archivesica marissinica. The sequence goes on along the minus strand of JABXNX010002139.1, from coordinate 2,713 downwards.
ATTGTGTGTGAATAACCCATGTACACATCTCATTGTGTGTGAATAACCTCGTGTACACATCTCATTGTGTATGGATAACCTCGTGTACACATCTCATTGTGTGTGAATAACCTTGTGTACACATCTCATTGTGTGTGGATAACCCATGTACAAATCTCATTGTGTATGAATAAACCATGTACACATCTCATTGTGTGTGAATAACCTTGTGTACACATCTCATTGTGTGTGAATAACCTTGTGTACACATCTCATTGTGTGTGAATAACCTCGTGTACACATCTCATTGTGTGTGGATAACCCATGTACACATCTCATTGTGTGTGAATAACCCATGTACACATCTCATTGTGTATGGATAACCTTGTGTACACATCTCATTGTGTGTGAATAACCTCGTGTACACATCTCATTGTGTGTGAATAACCTTGTGTACACATTTCATTGTGTGTGAATAACCTTGTGTACACATCTCATTGTGTGTGAATAACCCATGTACACATCTCATTGTGTGTGAATAACCCATGTACACATCTCATTGTGTATGAATAACCCATGTACACATCTCATTATGTATGAATAACCCATGTACACATCTCATTGTGTATGAATAACCCATGTACACATCTCATTGTGTGTGGATAACCCATGTACACATCTCATTGTGTGTGAATAACCTTGTGTACACATCTCATTGTGTGTCAATAACCTCGTGTACACATCTCATTGTGTATGAATAACGCATGTACACATCTCATTGTGTGTGAATAACCCATGTACACATCTCATTTTGTATGAATAACCCATGTACACATCTCATTGTGTGTGAATAACCCATGTACACATCTCATTGTGTATGAATAACCCATGTACACATCTCATTGTGTATGAATAACCCATGTACACATCTCATTGTGTATGAATAACCAATGTACACATCTCATTGTGTATGAATAACCCATGTACACATCTCATTGTGTGTGAATAACCTTGTGTACACATCTCATTGTGTGTCAATAACCTCGTGTACACATCTCATTGTGTATGAATAACGCATGTACACATCTCATTGTGTGTGAATAACCCATGTACACATCTCATTTTGTATGAATAACCCATGTACACATCTCATTGTGTGTGAATAACCCATGTACACATCTCATTGTGTATGAATAACCCATGTACACATCTCATTGTGTATGAATAACCCATGTACACATCTCATTGTGTATGTGTACACATTCATGTGTTGAATAACCCATGTACACATCTCATTGTGTGTGAATAACCTTGTGTACACATCTCATTGTGTGTAATAACCTGTGTACACATCTCATTGTGTATGAATAACGCATGTACACATCTCATTGTGTGTGATAACCCATGTACACATCTCATTTGTTGAATACCCTGTACACATCTCATTGTGTGTGAATACCATGTACACATCTCATTGTGTATGAATAACCCATGTACACATCTCATTGTGTATGAATAACCCATGTACACATCTCATTGTGTATGAATAACCCATGTACACATCTCATTGTGTATGAATAACCCATGTACACATATCATTGTGTGTGAATAACTCATGTACACATCTCATTGTGTGTGAATAACCCATGTACACATCTCATTGTGTGTGAATAACCCATGTACACATCTCATTGTGTATGAATAACCCATGTACACATCTCATCGTGTGTGGATAACCCATGTACACATATCATTGTGTATGAATAACCCATGTACACATATCATTGTGTGTGAATAACCTTGTGTACACATCTCATTGTGTGTGAATAACTCATGTACACATCTCATTGTGTGTGAATAACCCATGTACACATCTCATTGTGTGTGAATAACCCATGTACACATCTCATTGTGTGTGGATAACCCATGTACACATCTCATTGTGTATGAATAACCAATGTACACATATCATTGTGTATGAATAACCCATGTACACATCTCATTGTGTGTGAATAACCCATGTACACATCTAATTGTGTGTGAATAACCCATGTACACATCTCATTGTGTATGAATAACCCATGTACACATCTCATTGTGTGTGAATAACCCATGTACACATCTCATTGTGTGTGAATAACCTTGTGTACACATCTCATTGTGTGTGAATAACCCATGTACACATCTCATTGTGTGTGAATAACCCATGTACACATCTCATTGTGTGTGAATAACCTCGTGTACACATCTCATTGTGTGTGATAACCCATGTACACATCTCATTGTGTGTGAATAACCCATGTACATTCATTGTGTGTGAATAACCTTGTGTACACATCTCATTGTGTGTGAATAACCTCGTGTACACATCTCATTGTGTGTGAATAACCCTGTGTACACATCTCATTGTGTATGAATAACCCATGTACACATCTCATTGTGTGTGAATAACCTCGTGTACACATCTCATTGTGTGTGAATAACCCATGTACACATCTCATTGTGTATGAATAACCCATGTACACATCTCATTGTGTGTGAATAACCCATGTACACATCTCATTGTGTATGAATAACCCATGTACACATCTCATTGTGTGTGAATAACCTTGTGTACACATCTCATTGTGTGTGAATAACCTTGTGTACACATCTCATTGTGTGTGAATAACCCATGTACACATCTCATTGTGTGTGGATAACCCATGTACACATCTCATTGTGTATGAATAAC
>JABXNX010002138.1:0-10043 GCA_014843695.1 Archivesica marissinica | reverse complement strand
AACGATACATATGTACGATAGTGATACACAGTAATAACTATACATATGTACGATAGTGATACACAGTAATAACGATACATATAGTCGATAGTGATACACAGTAATAACGATACATATGTACGATAGTGATACACAGTAACAACGATACATATGTACGATAGTGATACACAGTAATAACGATACATATAGTCGATAGTGATACACAGTAATAACGATACATATAGTCGATAGTGATATACAGTAATAACGATACATATGTACGATAGTGATACACAGTAATAACGATACATATGTACGATAGTGATACACAGTAATAACGATACATATGTACGATAGTGATACACAGTAATAACGATACATATGTACGATAGTGATACACAGTAATAACGATACATATGTCGATAGTGATACACAGTAATAACGATACATATGTACGATAGTGATACACAGTAATAACGATACATATAGTCGATAGTGATACACAGTAATAACGATACATATGTACGATAGTGATACACAGTAATAACGATACATATGTCGATAGTGATACACAGTAATAACGATACATATAGTCGATAGTGATACACAGTAATAACGATGCATATGTACAAAAACAAAACGATCATATGTACGATAGTGATACACAGTAATAACGATACATATAGTCGATAGTGATACACAGTAATAACGATACATATAGTCGATAGTGATACACAGTAATAACGATACATATGTACGATAGTGATACACAGTAATAACGATACATATGTACGATAGTGATACACAGTAATAACGATACATAAGTCGATAGTGATACACAGTAATAACGATACATATAGTCGATAGTGATACACAGTAATAACGATACATATGTACGATAGTGATACACAGTAATAACGATACATATAGTCGATAGTGATACACAGTAATAACGATACATATGTACGATAGTGATACACAGTAATAACGATACATATAGTCGATAGTGATACACAGTAATAACGATACATAAGTCGATAGTGATACACAGTAATAACGATACATATAGTCGATAGTGATACACAGTAATAACGATACATATAGTCGATAGTGATACACAGTAATAACGATACATATGTACGATAGTGATACACAGTAATAACGATACATATGTACGATAGTGATACACAGTAATAACGATACATATAGTCGATAGTGATACACAGTAATAACGATACATATGTACGATAGTGATACACAGTAATAACGATACATATAGTCGATAGTGATACACAGTAATAACGATACATATAGTCGATAGTGATACACAGTAATAACGATACATATAGTCGATAGTGATACACAGTAATAACGATACATATAGTCGATAGTGATACACAGTAATAACGATACATATGTACGATAGTGATACACAGTAATAACGATACATATGTACGATAGTGATACACAGTAATAACGATACATATATACGATAGTGATACACAGTAATAACGATACATATAGTCGATAGTGATACACAGTAATAACGATACATATGTACGATAGTGATACACAGTAATAACGATACATATAGTCGATAGTGATACACAGTAATAACGATACATATGTACGATAGTGATACACAGTAATAACGATACATATGTACGATAGTGATACACAGTAATAACGATACATATAGTCGATAGTGATACACAGTAATAACGATACATATGTACGATAGTGATACACAGTAATAACGATACATATGTACAATAGTGATACACAGTAACAACGATACATATAGTCGATAGTGATACACAGTAATAACGATACATAAAGTCGATAGTGATATACAGTAATAACGATACATATAGTCGATAGTGATACACAGTAATAACGATACATATAGTCGATAGTGATACACAGTAATAACGATACATATGTACGATAGTGATACACAGTAACAACGATACATATAGTCGATAGTGATACACAGTAATAACGATACATAAAGTCGATAGTGATATACAGTAACAACGATACATATAGTCGATAGTGATACACAGTAATAACGATACATATAGTCGATAGTGATACACAGTAATAACGATACATATGTACGATAGTGATACACAGTAATAACGATACATATGTACGATAGTGATACACAGTAATAACGATACATATGTACGATAGTGATACACAGTAATAACGATACATATGTACGATAGTGATACACAGTAACAACGATACATATAGTCGATAGTGATACACAGTAATAACGATACATATAGTCGATAGTGATACACAGTAATAACGATATATATAGTCGATAGTGATACACAGTAACAACGATACATATAGTCGATAGTGATACACAGTAATAACGATACATATAGTCGATAGTGATACACAGTAATAACGATACATATGTACGATAGTGATACACAGTAATAACGATACATATGTACGATAGTGATACACAGTAATAACGATACATATGTACGATAGTGATACACAGTAATAACGATACATATGTACGATAGTGATACACAGTAATAACGATACATATAGTCGATAGTGATACACAGTAATAACGATACATATGTACGATAGTGATACACAGTAATAACGATACATATAGTCGATAGTGATACACAGTAATAACGATACATATGTACGATAGTGATACACAGTAATAACGATACATATGTACGATAGTGATACACAGTAATAACGATACATATAGTCGATAGTGATACACAGTAATAACGATACATATGTACGATAGTGATACACAGTAATAACGATACATATAGTCGATAGTGATACACAGTAATAACGATACATATAGTCGATAGTGATACACAGTAATAACGATACATATGTACGATAGTGATACACAGTAATAACGATACATATGTACGATAGTGATACACAGTAATAACGATACATATGTACGATAGTGATACACAGTAATAACGATACATATGTACGATAGTGATACACAGTAATAACGATACATATGTCGATAGTGATACAAACGATACATATGTCGATAGTGATACACAGTAATAACGATACATATGTACGATAGTGATACACAGTAATAACGATACATATAGTCGATAGTGATACACAGTAATAACGATACATATGTACGATAGTGATACACAGTAATAACGATACATATGTACGATAGTGATACACAGTAATAACGATACATATAGTCGATAGTGATACACAGTAATAACGATACATATAGTCGATAGTGATACACAGTAATAACGATACATATGTACGATAGTGATACACAGTAATAACGATACATATAGTCGATAGTGATACACAGTAATAACGATACATATGTACGATAGTGATACACAGTAATAACGATACATATAGTCGATAGTGATACACAGTAATAACGATACATATGTACGATAGTGATACACAGTAATAACGATACATATGTACGATAGTGATACACAGTAATAACGATACATATAGTCGATAGTGATACACAGTAATAACGATACATATGTACGATAGTGATACACAGTAATAACGATACATATGTACGATAGTGATACACAGTAATAACGATACATATAGTCGATAGTGATACACAGTAATAACGATACATATAGTCGATAGTGATACACAGTAATAACGATACATATGTACGATAGTGATACACAGTAATAACGATACATATGTCGATAGTGATACACAGTAATAACGATACATATAGTCGATAGTGATACACAGTAATAACGATACATATGTCGATAGTGATACACAGTAATAACGATACATATGTACGATAGTGATACACAGTAATAACGATACATATAGTCGATAGTGATACACAGTAATAACGATACATATAGTCGATAGTGATACACAGTAATAACGATACATATGTACGATAGTGATACACAGTAATAACGATACATATGTACGATAGTGATACACAGTAACAACGATACATAAGTCGATAGTGATACACAGTAATAACGATACATATAGTCGATAGTGATATACAGTAATAACGATACATATGTACGATAGTGATACACAGTAATAACGATACATATAGTCGATAGTGATACACAGTAATAACGATACATATGTACAATGGTGATACACAGTAACAACGATACATATAGTCGATAGTGATACACAGTAATAACGATACATAAAGTCGATAGTGATATACAGTAACAACGATACATATAGTCGATAGTGATACACAGTAATAACGATACATATAGTCGATAGTGATACACAGTAATAACGATACATATGTACGATAGTGATACACAGTAATAACGATACATATGTACGATAGTGATACACAGTAATAACGATACATATGTACGATAGTGATACACAGTAATAACGATACATATGTACGATAGTGATACACAGTAACAACGATACATATAGTCGATAGTGATACACAGTAATAACGATACATATAGTCGATAGTGATACGCAGTAACAACGATACATATAGTCGATAGTGATACACAGTAATAACGATAGATATAGTTGATAGTGATACACAGTAATAACGATACATATGTACGATAGTGATACACAGTAATAACGATACATATGTACGATAGTGATACACAGTAATAACGATACATATGTACGATAGTGATACACAGTAATAACGATACATATGTACGATAGTGATACACAGTAATAACGATACATATAGTAGATAGTGATACACAGTAATAACGATACATATGTACGATAGTGATACACAGTAATAACGATACATATAGTCGATAGTGATACACAGTAATAACGATACATATGTACGATAGTGATACACAGTAATAACTATACATATGTACGATAGTGATACACAGTAATAACGATACATATAGTCGATAGTGATACACAGTAATAACGATATATATGTACGATAGTGATACACAGTAACAACGATACATATGTACATTAGTGATACACAGTAATAACGATACATATAGTCGATAGTGATACACAGTAATAACGATACATATAGTCGATAGTGATATACAGTAATAACGATACATATGTACGATAGTGATACACAGTAATAACGATACATATGTACGATAGTGATACACAGTAATAACGATACATATAGTCGATAGTGATACACAGTAATAACGATACATATGTACGATAGTGATACACAGTAATAACGATACATATGTACGATAGTGATACACAGTAATAACGATACATATGTACGATAGTGATACACAGTAATAACGATACATATAGTCGATAGTGATACACAGTAATAACGATACATATGTACGATAGTGATACACAGTAACAACGATACATATAGTCGATAGTGATACACAGTAATAACGATACATATAGTCGATAGTGATACACAGTAATAACGATACATATGTACGATAGTGATACACAGTAATAACGATACATATAGTCGATAGTGATACACAGTAATAACGATACATATAGTCGATAGTGATACACAGTAATAACGATACATATAGTCGATAGTGATACACAGTAATAACGATACATATAGTCGATAGTGATACACAGTAATAACGATACATATGTACGATAGTGATACACAGTAATAACGATACATATAGTCGATAGTGATACACAGTAATAACGATACATATAGTCGATAGTGATATACAGTAATAACGATACATATGTACGATAGTGATACACAGTAATAACGATACATATGTACGATAGTGATACACAGTAACAACGATACATATAGTCGATAGTGATACACAGTAATAACGATACATATAGTCGATAGTGATATACAGTAATAACGATACATATAGTCGATAGTGATACACAGTAATAACGATACATATAGTCGATAGTGATACACAGTAATAACGATACATATGTACAATGGTGATACACAGTAACAACGATACATATAGTCGATAGTGATACACAGTAATAACGATACATAAAGTCGATAGTGATATACAGTAACAACGATACATATAGTCGATAGTGATACACAGTAATAACGATACATATAGTCGATAGTGATACACAGTAATAACGATACATATGTACGATAGTGATACACAATAATAACGATACATATGTACGATAGTGATACACAGTAATAACGATACATATAGTCGATAGTGATACACAGTAATAACGATACATATGTACAATGGTGATACACAGTAACAACGATACATATAGTCGATAGTGATACACAGTAATAACGATACATAAAGTCGATAGTGATATACAGTAACAACGATACATATAGTCGATAGTGATACACAGTAATAACGATACATATAGTCGATAGTGATACACAGTAATAACGATACATATGTACGATAGTGATACACAATAATAACGATACATATGTACGATAGTGATACACAGTAATAACGATACATATAGTCGATAGTGATACACAGTAATAACGATACATATGTACGATAGTGATACACAGTAACAACGATACATATAGTCGATAGTGATACACAGTAATAACGATACATATAGTCGATAGTGATACACAGTAATAACGATATATATAATCGATAGTGATACACAGTAACAACGATACATATAGTCGATAGTGATACACAGTAATAACGATAGATATAGTTGATAGTGATACACAGTAATAACGATACATATGTACGATAGTGATACACAGTAATAACGATACATATGTACGATAGTGATACACAGTAATAACGATACATATGTACGATAGTGATACACAGTAATAACGATACATATGTACGATAGTGATACACAGTAATAACGATACATATAGTCGATAGTGATACACAGTAATAACGATACATATGTACGATAGTGATACACAGTAATAACGATACATATAGTCGATAGTGATACACAGTAATAACGATACATATGTACGATAGTGATACACAGTAATAACGATACATATGTACGATAGTGATACACAGTAATAACGATACATATAGTCGATAGTGATACACAGTAATAACGATACATATGTACGATAGTGATACACAGTAATAACGATACATATAGTCGATAGTGATACACAGTAATAACGATACATATAGTCGATAGTGATATACAGTAATAACGATACATATGTACGATAGTGATACACAGTAATAACGATACATATGTACGATAGTGATACACAGTAATAACGATACATATGTACGATAGTGATACACAGTAATAACGATACATATGTACGATAGTGATACACAGTAATAACGATACATATGTACGATAGTGATACTCAGTATTAACGATACATATGTACGATAGTGATATACAGTAATAACGATACATATAGTCGATAATGATACACAGTAATAACGATACATATGTACGATAGTGATACACAGTAATAACGATACATATGTACGATAGTGATACACAGTAATAACGATACATATAGTCGATAGTGATACACAGTAATAACGATGCATATGTACGATAGTGATATACAGTAATATCGATGCATATGTACGATAGTGATACACAGTAATAACGATACATATAGTCGATAGTGATACACAGTAATAACGATACATATAGTCGATAGTGATACACAGTAATAACGATACATATGTACGATAGTGATACACAGTAACAACGATACATATGTACGATAGTGATACACAGTAACAACGATACATAAAGTCGATAGTGATACACAGTAACAACGATACATATAGTCGATAGTGATATACAGTAATAACGATACATATGTACGATAGTGATACACAGTAATAACGATACATATAGTCGATAGTGATACACAGTAATAACGATACATATGTACAATGGTGATACACAGTAACAACGATACATATAGTCGATAGTGATACACAGTAATAACGATACATAAAGTCGATAGTGATATACAGTAACAACGATACATATAGTCGATAGTGATACACAGTAATAACGATACATATAGTCGATAGTGATACACAGTAATAACGATACATATGTACGATAGTGATACACAATAATAACGATACATATGTACGATAGTGATACACAGTAATAACGATACATATGTACGATAGTGATACACAGTAATAACGATACATATGTACGATAGTGATACACAGTAACAACGATACATATAGTCGATAGTGATACGCAGTAACAACGATACATATAGTCGATAGTGATACACAGTAATAACGATAGATATAGTTGATAGTGATACACAGTAATAACGATACATATGTACGATAGTGATACACAGTAATAACGATACATATGTACGATAGTGATACACAATAATAACGATACATATGTACGATAGTGATACACAGTAATAACGATACATATGTACGATAGTGATACACAGTAATAACGATACATATGTACGATAGTGATACACAGTAATAACGATACATATGTCGATAGTGATACACAGTAATAACGATACATATAGTCGATAGTGATACACAGTAATAACGATACATATAGTCGATAGTGATACACAGTAATAACGATACATATGTACGATAGTGATACACAGTAATAACGATACATATAGTCGATAGTGATACACAGTAATAACGATACATATGTACGATAGTGATACACAGTAATAACGATACATATGTACAAGTGATACACAGTAATAACGATACATATAGTCGATAGTGATACACAGTAATAACGATACATAAAGTCGATAGTGATACACAGTAATAACGATACATATAGTCGATAGTGATACACAGTAATAACGATACATATAGTCGATAGTGATACACAGTAATAACGATACATATGTACGATAGTGATACACAGTAATAACGATACATATGTCGATAGTGATACACAGTAATAACGATACATAAGTCGATAGTGATACACAGTAAAACGATACATATAGTCGATAGTGATACACAGTAATAACGATACATATAGTCGATAGTGATACACAGTAATAACGATACATATGTACGATAGTGATACACAGTAATAACGATACATATGTACGATAGTGATACACAGTAATAACGATACATATGTACGATAGTGATACACAGTAATAACGATACATATGTACGATAGTGATACACAGTAACAACGATACATATAGTCGATAGTGATACACAGTAATAACGATACATATAGTCGATAGTGATACACAGTAATAACGATATATATAGTCGATAGTGATACACAGTAACAACGATACATATAGTCGATAGTGATACACAGTAATAACGATAGATATAGTTGATAGTGATACACAGTAATAACGATACATATGTACGATAGTGATACACAGTAATAACGATACATATGTACGATAGTGATACACAGTAATAACGATACATATGTACGATAGTGATACACAGTAATAACGATACATATGTACGATAGTGATACACAGTAATAACGATACATATAGTCGATAGTGATACACAGTAATAACGATACATATGTACGATAGTGATACACAGTAATAACGATACATATAGTCGATAGTGATACACAGTAATAACGATACATATGTACGATAGTGATACACAGTAATAACGATACATATAGTCGATAGTGATACACAGTAATAACGATACATATGTACGATAGTGATACACAGTAAAAACGATACATATAGTCGATAGTGATACACAGTAATAACGATACATATAGTCGATAGTGATACACAGTAATAACGATACATATAGTCGATAGTGATACACAGTAATAACGATACATATAGTCGATAGTGATACACAGTAATAACGATACATATGTACGATAGTGATACACAGTAATAACGATACATATGTACGATAGTGATACACAGTAATAACGATACATATGTACGATAGTGATACACAGTAATAACGATACATATAGTCGATAGTGATACACAGTAATAACGATACATATGTACGATAGTGATACACAGTAATAACGATACATATAGTCGATAGTGATACACAGTAATAACGATACATATGTACGATAGTGATACACAGTAATAACGATACATATGTACGATAGTGATACACAGT
>JABXNX010002137.1:0-10046 GCA_014843695.1 Archivesica marissinica | reverse complement strand
ATTTAAATGCCTTGCCTAATGGTAACTGTATAATGTATATGTCGCTGAGACGGGAATGAGCATGGGTTCATAGCTTTCATATACTCTACATTATTCTATTCTAGGGTAGGGCTGTGTTCTGAAACAGTTTGTCAACTCACATAGTGTTAACATTTGAGTTCCTGTTTACACTGTAAGTTTCGTTTCGGTAAGTAAGGTGTACTCTCGGGATCCGATATTATATTTACATCAATGTTTCGATTTTATTTTGCTAGGTGGAAATTCGTGTCACAATGTAGCATATCTGTTAAATGGTTTTTCGTGTTGTTTGTTTTTGTAATTACATGTATAGTGTTTAATTACGTGATACAACAATGATTTGTTCGTATTCAATAATAGTTGTAATATTATAAATGTATCTGTATTATACATGTATGTGATAGCTCTCCTATACTGGAGGGTAATAAAGAATATATATATCTATATATCTGTTTAAACATTAATTTCAATTAGAACATATCTTGACATTATACTAGAACCTAAATTTAGATTCCTCAAAACTTTATTTCTTGTAAAAGGTGAAGCAAGTTTTAACAACTTATATTAATCACTCTCGTTGGCGCGGTTGAAAGCGTAAATGTGGTCATTCGTGTGGGAGGAAACCGGAGTACCCGGAGTAAACCCACCTGTCCGATCTGGCGACCACCGTACCATCGCATATCCTTCCCGGACTGGCATTGGTGAGAAGCGAGCGCGCTAACCACTGTGCTACTCGGACAGCCTAAAGGATTAGAATGAAAGACAGAGTCTTATATAATTATTCACCTCTAAACTGGCACGTGTGGAACATCGTAATTCACATCATACTGACATAAGTCGAAAATAAACATATAATACATTACTACCACAAATCCTACATGTCATCCTATAACTACACGTCTATATCCATAGTAACATCTTACCGGAACTTACTGATACACATATCCCTTATCACTCCCATGAGCCCCACTGCTATTGTTATGTTATGCGCAATTGGTTATACATGAAGGTATTTGGCACTGGAATAAAATAGATTCGAACTGTATTTTTATAGACGTGACTATTCATTCCTGTATATCCATAGTAACATCTTACCGGAACTTACTAATACACAACTCATCATTCCCGTGAGCCCCACTGTTATTGCTATACGCAATTGGTTATACAGTCAAACCTGTCTTAAGCAGCCAGCCAAGGGAGTCAGAGAAAGTGGCTGCTTAGCACAGGTGGCTGCTTAATAGAGGTCAAATATATAATAGAAAACCCGATTGGGAATCTGGAAACTGGCTGCTTAATACAGGTTGGTTGCTTAATGGAGGTGACCACTAACACAGGTTTGACTGTACATCAATATATTCGAAATGTATTTTTACAGACGATACTTGATTTAGCCAGAACCCACACAACTCAGTTATTAGAGGTAGAGAGATAGACCCCGCGACATTGGAGGAAGATACGTGTGCATATTAAGTGTGCATATTAAGTGTGCATATTAAGCGTGCATATTAAGTGTGCATATTAAGCGTGCATATTAAGTGTGCATATTAAGTGTGCATATTAAGTGTGCATATTAAGCGTGTATGTTAAGTGTGCATATTAAGTGTGCATATTAAGCGTGCATATTAAATGTGCATACTAAGTGTGCATATTAAGCGTGCATATTAAGTGTGTATATTAAGTGTGTATATTAAGTGTGCATATTAAGTGTGCATATTAAGTGTGCATATTAAGTGTGCATATTAAGTGTGCATATTAAGCGTGTATATTAAGTGTGCATATTAAGCGTGCATATTAAGCGTGCATATTAAGTGTGCATATTAAGCGTGCATATTAAGCGTGTATATTAAGTGTGCATATTAAGCGTGCATATTAAGTGTGCATATTAAGCGTGATAATGCAACAATTACAGGAAAAATCAAGGAACAAGAGATGCTTGTTGTTATTACATTGTCCAGCACTGTAGTATGGTAGTTATTACATTGTCCAGCACTGTAGTATGGTAGTTATTACATTGTCCAGCACTGTAGTATGGTAGTTATTACATTGTCCAGCACTGTAGTATGGTAGTTATTACATTGTCCAGCACTGTAGTATGGTAGTTATTACATTGTCCAGCACTGTAGTATGGTAGTTATTACATTGTCCAGCACTGTAGTATGGTAGTTATTACATTGTCCAGCACTGTAGTATGGTAGTTATTACATTGTCCAGCACTGTAGTATGGTAGTTATTACATTGTCCAGCACTGTAGTATGGCTAGTAATTAGGACAGATATCCACTGGTTAGTTAGTGCATACATATTTGATTTAGCTCGATTGCGAAACAAGTTCTTACAACTTATAATAATCACTATCGAGACCTCATTCCTGATGGAATATATCGCCACGAGGGAGCGAGAATAGGCAACGTGGAACTTAAATGCCTTGCATAAGGGCACACTCGTAACAGCTCCAATGAGGCTCGAACTCCAGGCGTTTCGCACCAATGACTGTTCCAATGGTTAGGCAGAAATATGTTATCAGTGGATAACTGTATCCAGGCTTTGAGCAACTGGGTCCAGGAACGTCAATAAATTTAACGGGCAACCGTAAATATTACAAGAAGGGGCGCACGAGGAACTTGACATATACGCAACATTAACCCTTTCCTTCATAGAGATTTATGTTAATATACTATTATATATCCATACAAACGACAGCCATTTAACCCTTTCCTACATAGAGATTTAGGTTAATATAGTATTATATCTCCATACAAACGACAGCCATTTATCTATCATACAGTGGATAACTAGCCGCCATATCTATCCCACCTCCATATATATTACTGGGAATTCATAGAGATTTAGGTTAATATACTATTATATCTCCATACAAGCGACAGCCATTTAGCTATCATGTGGTGGATAAGTAGTCGCCATATCTATCCCACCTCCATAGATATTACTGGGACTTCATAGAGATTTAGGTTAATATTCTGTTATATCTCCATACAAACAACAGCCATTTAGCTATCATGCAGTGGATAAGTAGTCGCCATATCTATCCCACTTCCATAGATATTACTGGAACTACATGATATTCTGGCCTTTATTATGAGCATTGGTTTGGCTACTACATTGTCAATGTATGTCATATTGGTAATGGCATCAAGAGGTGCTTCTATGATGGAAAGGGTTATGAGCATTGGTTTGGCTACTACATTGTCAATGTATGTCGTATTGGTAATGGCGTCAAGAGGTGCTTCTATGAGGGAAATGGTTAAATGAACATTGGATTGGCTACTATATTGTCAATGTATGTCTTATTTGTAATGGCGTCAAGAGGTGCTTCTATCAGGGAAATCATTATGCCTTTAGTTTAAAAGTATTTCCGTCGTCGTATGACCAGATCGGCTGCGTAAGGCTAACCCGTTAACTATCTCATTTAGAAATTATTATATAGATATATAGTTTTTATTCCACAATAAGATGAGATACATGTACATAATAAACACAGTCAATTAACAAGAAAATTACAATTTTACAGACATCTTCGTTCATTGGCCGAAGCCGGAGTTACGGTGTTTATTTTTAGACGGTCTCCGATCGCATTTGACATGCAGATTAGGGTAATTACACTATTGAGAAAATGTTCGATGACACTTGACCACTAATCGTCCCGGGTCAAAGTTGACCCACTACGCATTTTCACCAAGAGTCAAACAAGCGTCTTTACTGATTTCCATGCGTCAAATCCCGGGAGCTCGGGTCAAATGAACGCCCTGATGATAATAATAAACACAGTCAATTAACAAGAAAATGAAAATCTGAGAGGGAACATATTAGTTGTATACACTATATACTGAGAGGGAACATATTAGTTGTATACACTATATACTGAGAGGGAACATATTAGTTGTATACACTATATACTGAGAGGGAACATATTAGTTGTATACACTATATACTGAGAGGGAACATATTAGTTGTATACACTATATACTGAGAGGGAACATATTAGTTGTATACACTATATACTGAGAGGGAACATATTAGTTGTATACACTATATACTGAGAGGGAACATATTAGTTGTATACACTATATACTGAGAGGGAACATATTAGTTGTATACACTATATACTGAGAGGGAACATATTAGTTGTATACACTATATACTGAGAGGGAACATATTAGTTGTATACACTATATACTGAGAGGGAACATATTAGTTGTATACACTATATACTGAGAGGGAACATATTAGTTGTATACACTATATACTGAGAGGGAACATATTAGTTGTATACACTATATACTGAGTGGGAACATATTAGTTGTATACACTATATACTGAGTGGGAACATATTAGTTGTATACACTATATACTGAGTGGGTACATATTAGTTGTATACACTATATACTGAGAGGGAACATATTAGTTGTATACACTATATACTGAGAGGGAACATATTAGTTGTATACACTATATACTGAGAGGGTACATATTAGTTGTATACACTATATACTGAGAGGGAACATATTAGTTGTATACACTATATACTGAGAGGGAACATATTAGTTGTATACACTATATACTGACACCAAAAAGAAACTGTGAACTTGCCTTAGATGTAAAATTTATATACTTTTAGGGAGGAAACAATATAAATTTGAACGCCTACGCGCTTAATAATGGATAAATTAGTGCAATGTGTGAAGTGTTATTTTCTTCACTCATGATAGTAAAATTCATAATTCTAAAATGTTTAAGGAAAAAGTAACGTTCAATATAAAAGTGCACAGGTTTTTATGGTGTTAGTATATATAGTATAATATATGAATATACATTAATAGCTAGTCTTCAGAGAACTGCAGCCTTTCTGCACGACACAATCCCATCTCAGACAATACGTATCCGGTTAAAATGATTTACTCCACCATGATATCAACACACATACTTGGTGTTATACAGTCAGTCAATGAGACGATTTGTTATCATTTTCTCAGCTAATATTCTTAGAGAATATTTCTTACACGGTATTAATGGTCTTCTCGCAATTGGCGTTATTTGTGGCGAGACAATACCTCATTCTAGATAATATAGTGTTTATTTTAAACAACAGTTTAATTCATTGTACAGTCAAAGCCAGCCAATGGAATCACAGAGATTGGCTGCTTAGCACATGTGGCTGCTTAATAGAGGTCAAATATGTAATAAATTAACATATTGGGAATCTGGAAACTGGCTGCTTAATGCAAGTTGGTTGCTTAATAGAGGTCAAATATGTAATCAAATAACATATTAGGAATCTGTAAACTGGCTGCTTAATGCAGGTTGGTTGCTTAATAGAGGTCAAATGTGTAATAAAATAACATATTAGGAATCTGGAAACTGGCTGTTTAATGCAAAAGTTGCTTAATAGAGGTCAAACATGCAATAAAATAACATATTAGGAATCTGTAAACTAGCTGCTTAATGTATGTTGGTTGCTTAATAGAGGTGACGACTAACAGGTTTGGCTGTATATACACACACTCATAATATGTGTACACATACACGCATGCTTGAGGAGAAAGCACACTTCCTTCAATGCATACGTTAATTCGTAATACATATGTTGTTAATACATCAACCTCTATAGTGCAAAACAACTTAATCAATCATCATATTCATCATTAATTAGCAATTAGATCAGCATATGGAAAGTTGGCAATGGAACCAATTTCAACTGGTGTGTTAGTACATGTCAGCGCGTGTCTACAGGAAGGCATCGACTTCATATAATTGAATGCACCAGATTACATTCACACAGAAGCTTACAATAAAACCAGTTGTGTATTGCACGTCCGTAAGTCCATGCTTGAAGTCATGAACTGACATTCACACAGAAGCTCGCAATAAAACCAGTTGTGTATTGCACGTCTGTACGTCCATGCTTGAAGTCATGAACTAACATTCACACAGAAGCTCGCAATAAAACCAGTTGTGTATTACACGTCCGTACGTCCATGCTTGAAGTCATGAACTAACATTCACACAGAAGCTCGCAATAAAATCAGTTGTGTATTGCACGTCAGTACATCCATGCTTGAAGTCATGAACTAACATTCACACAGAAGCTCGCAATAAAACCATTTGTGTATTACACGTCCGTACGTCCATGCTTGAAGTCATGAACTAACATTCACACAGAAGCTCACAATAAAATCAGTTGTGTATTGCACGTCCATGCTTGAAGTCATGAACTGACATTCATACAGAAGATCGTAATACAATCAGTTGAATTGATGTACAATGTATATTGCACGTCAGTACGTTCATGCTTGAAGTCATGAACTGACATTCACACAGACGCCCGAAATACAATCAGTTGAATTGATGTATATTGCACGTTAGAACGTACGTGCATACTTGAAGTCATGGAATGACATTCACACACAGAAGCCCGTCATACAATCAGTTGAATTTATGTATGTTACACATCGACCAGTACATGCATTCTTGAATCATCAAATTACATTCTCATATAAGCTCACAATAAAACGAGTTTAATCGATGTATAGTACAGGCCAGTACCAGATGCCTACTTGAAGGCATTTAGTGACGTTCGCAAATGGCCGCCTCTATGAGCCAATAGGCGCTCGGACATTTCCCGCCAAAATTGCAAGAACATGTTTAAATTAGACTAATATTTCACACTTCCGCACATATTTACCTTTCTGTATAATTTCAAAGTATTATTAGTTAAAGCTATGCTGGTTAGACTTCGGTGTAAAATACTGTATATCAAGAGAGAGTATTCGCTTAGTTTAAACAATATTGTATTCAAGAATAGTTGCAATAGCACAGTTAGGATTTGGGGAAAAGTTACATACGTATATAGTAACTTATTATATTATAGTGACTGGGTGCTCTGGTAGTGACTAGGTGCTCTGGTAGTGACTGTGTGCTCTGGTAGTGCCTGGGTGCTCTGGTAGTGCCTGTGTGCTCTGGTAGTGCCTGGGTGCTCTAGTAGTAAATGGGTGCCCTGGTAGTGCCTGGGTGCTCTAGTAGTAAATGGGTGCTCTGGTAGTGCCTGGGTGCTCTAGTAGTAAATGGGTGCTCTGGTAGTGCATGGGTGCTCTGGTAGTGACTGGGTGCTCTGGTAGTGAATGGGTGCTCTTGTAGTGACTGGGTGTTCTGATAGTGCATGGGTGCTCTGGTAGTGACTGGGTGCTCTGGTAGTGAATGGTTGCTCTGGTAGTGACTAGGTGCTCTGGTAGTGCCTGGGTGCTCTGGTAGTGACTGGGTGCTCTGGTAGTGCCTGGGTGCTCTGGTAGTGCCTGGGTGCTCTGGTAGTGAATGGGTGCTCTGGTAGTAAATGGGTACTCTGGTAGTGCCTGGGTGCTCTAGTAGTAAATGGGTGCTCTGGTAGTGCCTGGGTGCTCTGGTAGTGACTGGGTGCTCTGGTAGTGAATGGGTGCTCTTGTAGTGAATGGGTGCTCTGATAGTGCCTGGGTGCTCTGGTAGTGACTGAGTGGTCTTGTACTGACTGAGTGCTCTTGTAGTGACTGGGTGCTCTGGTAATGACTGAGTTCTCTTGTAGTGCCTGGGTACTGTGGTAGTGAGTGAGTGCTCGGGTAGTGACTGAGTGCTCTTGTAGTGAATGGGTGCTCTGGTAGTGACTGGGTGCTCTGGTAGTGACTGTAGTGACTGGGTGCTCTGGTAGTGACTGGGTGCTCTGGTAGTGAATGGGTACTCTGGTAGTGACTGGGTGTTCTGGTAGTGACTGTGTGCTCTGGTAGTGACTGGGTGCTCTGATAGTACATGGGTGTTCTGGTAGTGACTGGGTGCTCTGGTAGTGAATGTGTGCTCTGTTAGTGACTGGGTGCTCTGGTAGTGACTGGGTGCTCTGGTAGTGACTGGGTGCTCTGGTAGTGAATGTGTGCTCTGGTAGTGCCTGGGTGCTCTGGTAGTGACTGGGTGCTCTGGTAGTGAATGGGTGCTCTGCTAGTGACTGAGTGCTCTGGTAGTGACTGGGTGCTCTGGTAGTGAATGGGTGCTCTGGTAGTGACTGAGTGCTCTGGTAGTGACTGGGTGCTCTGGTAGTGACTGGGTGCTCTGGTAGTGACTGGGTGCTCTGGTAGTGACTGGGTGCTCTGGCTGGTATTAACTGGGTGCTCTGGTAGTGATTGGGTGCTCTGGTATTGACTGGGTGCTCTGGTAGTGATTGGGTGCTCTGGTAGTGACTGGGTACTCTGGTAGTGACTGGGTGCTCTGGTAGTGAATGGGGGCGCTGGTAGTGCCCGAGTGCTCATGTAATGACTGGGTACTCTGGTAGTGACTGGGTGGCATTTGTAAACATTCTTTGATATGGCCTAAAGATTTGTTTGTATAGGGTCAAGGCTATTGTGTACCATAGTGTTTTAAAGAAAATAAAAACGTAAAACATTTGCTTTTGATGGATTCCATCAGGAATAAGGTATCGATAGTGATTGCTAGAAGTTGTAAGAACTTATTTCGCAATCAAGCTAAATTAATTTGTATAATCTAAGTATGTTATAAGAACTTGCTTCGCAATCAAGCTAAATTAATTTGAATAAACTAAGTATGTTTAAATTTACATGGTATTTTTAATTTTAAATGGGACAGACTGTGCATGGGCGAAAACTATTCCAAGCTTGTTAGTTTCATATGGTAATAATAAGTATCGTTTAATCATATCCTTATTGCAAATCAATAATATGTCATATACACACATATACCACCCATAGCATGAACATGCAAATGGTTTGGGCTACACGTTTTAACAACATTAGACAACAACCGGCACCAATAAGTATTACTTGGCAACATTAAACTGAGACTCATTAATCTCCGCCAAAGCCTTCGTAAGTTTCCGTGAACTAGTGTGGCGTCCGTGGTCCAATGGTAGAGCTTCGGATTTGGAATCGAACGGTCCCGGGTTCGATACTCGACCAGGCCACGTATGTAGTGCCATTGAGCAAGGCACCTCACACACATTGCTTAGTACTGGTTAATCGCTTAGGTCGGCTAAGCCTGCCCAGGAAACATGTCTAAGTCCCCGCAAGGGATTTGACATTAAAGGAACATACATACTATGACCAGGACATACGTTAGATTTTTACCGTTAATATTTGAATCAAGTCAGTAAGTGTACCATAATCTAAAGCTCATATTTTACTTAGGAAATCCGATTATTAACTAAGTAAGTTCACAGAATATGCAAATGTCTCAGTTTAATATTGCCAAATTTTTAATATTCATACACTATATTTATTTACTTTATACCACTAACATTACATATAAACACAACAATCCCCCCCTTATTTGTAAAAGAAAACAGACATATCTGTAGTCCAGTGGTAACACACTGGACTGATAATCCAGGGATCGCAGGTTCGATCCCCTGTAAGACCCTAATAAAAAATATTAACAGGTCTTCAGATGGGACTTTAAACCGAGATCCCTTGTAGGTGCTTTACACCGTGCACATAATAGAACCAGATAGGACGCTGGAATGGGTCTATGCCTGTATCATTGCACTATCCTCCAAACGTCTAAAATTACTAATATCTTCAGGAGGCGTCGCTCATATGAGCAACCGGTAGCGACGATAAATAAACGTAAACACACACACTTATATGTAAAACATCTATGGGAAATAACTGTTGATATTATGGTAACCATCCATACAGTCGTGATTGTCTTTCCCTTGTATTACAGATTGTACACGTTCAAACATTAACAAGCGCAATCATCGACAGTTTTCCGAAACAATTTACAAAAAGAAAACTATTGGTTAACTGTGTCTCTAAATAAGTCTTTTACTGGGGGAGCAAAATTCAACAGCCGTAGCCGTGGTTTATTGCAGATTTAACAACGGTTCAACAGCCGTAGCCGTGGTTTATTGCATATTTAACAACGGTTCAATAGCCGTAGCCGTGGTTTATTGCAGATTTAACAACGGTCGATTTGTTCTTTTTTTATAGGGACACACACTATCAAGTTATGTTAGAATGATATATTTAAGAGGTTTATAAG
>JABXNX010002136.1:0-10047 GCA_014843695.1 Archivesica marissinica | reverse complement strand
CACAATGGCACAGGGAGGATGTTATACCGTGCTGCACAAGAGACGCAGTGAAATAATACCCATGGATCAGAATGAAGTGACTATTGGCAGTAATACAGTTCTTAGAGCTTACTTGCCAGTCAGTGAATCCTTCGGTGAGTTCATATTTATATTATGTAGTTGATGCTTGCCAATTAAACCATGGATGGTCTCTGTATTTAAGTTAAGATTCTACTCTAGATAGTTGGTTGCTCAAGAGGAAATATGGACTGGTCACAGTCGTTAACGACGGCAACTTAAACATTTACTACATATTTGGATGATATACGAACGTTCCCCCAATTATTACGTTTGTCCTGCTAGCTTGGTCTACAAGTCCTGCTAGCTTGGTCTGCACAAACGTCATATAGGCACATACTACATGCATTTATATTGCGGCATGTTGTCTACGCAATCACAAGTTATATTTAAATGGCATGTACACCACAAGTTATTTATAGATTCGGGGAATTAGAAATAAGCAAATGAATGCAGTTAGTAAACATGGCATATCGGGCATGCTAGTGGTCATAGATTGATAAAACTTTGTCCATCCGTTCTTCGAATATTAACCTACGCATTTTAGAGTTGGTGACGCACAAATCTACCACGCTAGCGAGACTGCACCAATGGCAAAACATCTGGGAAGACAACTGTAGGTGAGAGGCACAGGAGATGATCCCTGGGGATTACGCTGGCGGATCAGATTACTTAATTTCTCTAGGGGGGCTATGGTCATGCACACTGATATTGTACAGATTTATATAACATTAATTATTTTTATTTCCAGGATTCGCAACTCATTTGAGAGCTAATACAGGTGGTCAAGCCTTCCCTCAATGTGTGTTCGATCACTGGCAGGTTCTAGCTGGTGGTGACCCGTTCGATCCCACAACAAAAGCGGGAGGAATTATTGCCGACATCAGAAAACGTAAGGGACTGAAAGAATCTGTGCCGTCATTGGACAACTTCTACGACAAATTATAACCCGTTACTCGAGTGATTATTTATTATTTCACCAAGGAAACTTTCTGAACTATATTGAACCAGCAATTTTATGTTGAATACGTCGTTTGACAAAAGGTCGGATATGAGCATGAAGAACCCTAAATCTCGTCTACTGTTCTAGCAAACCAAACCATTGCCATCTATATAAAAGTGCTTTGTAATGTAAAGTTGCTAAATATTGCACATGAAAGAAAAACTGGAAGCAAGTTTTGTTTTTTGTATTGACCCACACTGTTGTATTGATCCACACTGTTGTTGGAGCTCTTGTGCCATTTGTGAATATTCGCGATTTCACCAAGTTATTAAAGACGTTCGCGGTAGAAAATGATTACACGTGTACATTTTACGCTCGCACGCCTGTCAAATCTAACAAAATAACCATAAGTTTGATTTAACATGCCGTTTCATTATACAAAAGGGTTTTCATCCGCTAAAGCGACTGGCGGGCAGCACAGTCATCGGCGCGCTTGACGGCATGGCATGAATTGAGCCATTTGTCATTGCACTCAAGGGCCCTACTTTCATCAAACAATTTTAGGGTATATGTTTTATTTTATATTCGGAAATAATATCTCAATAAAGGCGTTTTAAGTAATTATTAACTTTGAGAATCTTTAGTTGAGAACAATTGAAGTTGGGATATTTATGGAAAATTAATTCCTCTCGAGAACTCATTCCTGATGGAATCCATCGCCACGAGGGAGAGCCAATTGGTAGTGGACACAATCGTAATCACTATAGCTGGCTGCGAACACTCCGGGCCTGAAGCGAACGCGATTTCACGACTTCCACAATCTAGTTATTACCTCAATACACACCTAATTTGGCCTCTTAGAACAGGTGGTATCTTTATTGAGGTATCTCTTGGGCAGGTTTGACTGTATTAATCAGTGCTTAGTTTTAAATATCACAATATTTGCATTTTTATGATAGAGATATTACCTCCATTACGTTACTTATTTCCTGTGTCAACAATGATGTCCTGTGTCAACAATGATGTCCTGTGTCAACAAAGATGTCCTGTGTCAACAATGATGTTAATGACACGACACCTGAACATAATTAGATCTTCTATAATGTTGTAAAAGTTATTTTATATAATAATATGCCCGTTGTAAGCTTGGTTTAAACATATTTATTCCTCATAATATACACAAATATGACTAGTCGATTGAATTGGAAGCTTACTGAAATTCTCATGTAAGCTTACTGGCGAGATAATAGATTCCAACAGTTTTAAAGAAAAAGTAGGAAAATTGGCATGTTGCAAAATTAGCATACCACCAATTTTATTTAATGTTTTACTTTACATTTGTAATCATAACTGCATGTAACTACAAACATGAAATATGCATATTTAGAATACAATAATCCTAAATCATGAATTTTCCATGTTGGAGTACTTGATTTTGGTGAGATTTTTTTGTATTTTTCATGCAATATTCCCCCCCCCCCCACAATAATGAATAAATAAATAATAAAGAATTTCTTCAAATGTTGTATATCATTACATACAACAGTACTCTAACATGGAAAATCTATGATTATTGTATTCTATATATATGCATATTTTATGTTTGTAGTTACATGCAGTTATGATTAGTCTACATATGACTATTAATCATATCAATATTCACATAATATGCAAATACCTTGTTTATGCTCACAATGCGCAACGTAAAATTGAATATATGGGATCGTGTTGTCAGCAATCCATCCATGAACGTCTTCTCGGTCATCATACTCGGGATAGATGAGCGATTGCATAATTGTTTAAAATCACGTAATCTAAGATGGCCACCTAAAAACAGCGCAACTTATAAAATGTCTTCTCATAAACTGCCAGTCAGAATTTTATGAATGATCGATATTCAAATGGTGGCCAGCGCTGTAAAATTTAATTTGTGAGAATATGGTCCTTTCAAATAGATGAGGCCAGGCTGCTAATGCAATTTTCATCAAATCTGATGATTACGAGAGATTTCAAATGTCTACTTGTTAAGGATTAAAAAATAGCACAAATTCGCAAACTGCCAGTTGGATTAGTATACAATGCTCTCGGTTGTTAAATAGCAATATGGTAATGTATATATCCAATAGCAATACGGTAATGTATATATATATCCAATAGCAATACGGTAATGTATATATCCAATAGCAATACGGTAATGTATATATCCAATAGCAATACGGTAATGTATATATCCAATAGCAATACGGTAATGTATATATCCAATAGCAATACGGTAATGTATATATCCAATAGCAATACGGTAATGTATATATATATATCAATAGCAATACGGTAATGTATATATCCAATAGCAATACGGTAATATATATATATCCAATAGCAATACGGTAATGTGTATATATCCAATAGCAATACGGTAATGTGTATATATATCCAATAGCAATACGGTAATGAATATATATATATATCCAATAGCAATACGGTAATGTATATATATATATCCAATAGCAATACGGTAATGTATATATATATCCAATAGCAATACGGTAATGATATATATATATATATATATCCAATAGCAATACGGTAATGAAATATATATCCAATAGCAATACGGTAATGATATATATATATATATCCAATAGCAATACGGTAATATATATCCAATAGCAATACGGTAATGTATAATATATATCCAATAGCAATACGGTAATGTATATATCCAATAGCAATACAATATATATCCAATAGCAATACGGTAAATATATATATCCAATAGCAATACGGTAATGTATATAATATATATATCCAATAGCAATACGGTAATGTGTATATATATCCAATAGCAATACGGTAATGTATATATATATCCAATAGCAATACGGTAATGTGTATATATCCAATAGCAATACGGTAATGTATATATATCCAATAGCAATACGGTAATGTATATATATATATCCAATAGCAATACGGTAATGTATATATATATATATATCCAATAGCAATACGGTAATGATGTATATATATATATCCAATAGCAATACGGTAATGTATATATATATATCCAATAGCAATACGGTAATTTATATATATATATCCAATAGCAATACGGTAATGTTATATATATCCAATAGCAATACGGTAATGTGTATATATATCCAATAGCAATACGGTAATGTGTATATATATCCAATAGCAATACGGTAATGTGTATATATATATATATATATCCAATAGCAATACGGTAATGTATATATATATATCCAATAGCAATACGGTAATGTATATATATATATCCAATAGCAATACGGTAATGTATATATATATATATGTGGTCGAGTGGTTAAGGTCGCTGACTTGTATACCACTGTAACCTATCGCCACTGATGGTCACGGGTTCGAGCCCCGCTCGGGCCGTGTCTCATTTATATGAGAAAGTTGGCAGTTTCTTACGGAGGTTGGTGCACCCAAGTACTGGTTAACCGCTGGAGCCTGCCCAGGAAAGGTATCGTTAGGTAAACTGCCCGCCGGCGATATAGCCCGAAATGGTGCTGATGCAGGCGTAAAACCCGAAATATAACATAATGTATATATCCAATAGCAATACGGTAATGTATATATATATATATCCAATAGCAATACGGTAATGTATATATATATCCAATAGCAATACGGTAATGTATATATATATATATCCAATAGCAATACGGTAATGTATATATCCAATAGCAATACGGTAATGTGTATATATATCCAATAGCAATACGGTAATGTGTATATATATCCAATAGCAATACGGTAATGTGTATATATATCCAATAGCAATACGGTAATGTGTATATATATCCAATAGCAATACGGTAATGTGTATATATATCCAATAGCAATACGGTAATGTATATATATATATCCAATAGCAATACGGTAATGTATATATATATATCCAATAGCAATACCATAATGTATATATCCAATAGCAATATGGTAATGTATATATATATAATAGCAATACGGTAATGTATATATATATATATCCAATAGCAATACGGTAATGTATATATATATATCCAATAGCAATACGGTAATGTATATATATATCCAATAGCAATACGGTAATGTATATATATATATATATCAAATAGCAATACGGTAATATATATCCAATAGCAATACGGTAATGTATATATATATATCCAATAGCAATACGGTAATGTGTATATCCAATAGCAATATGGTAATGTATATATATCCAATAGCAATACGGTAATGTATATATCCAATAGCAATACGGTAATATATATCCAATAGCAATACGGTAATGTGTATATCCAATAGCAATATGGTAATGTATATATCCAATAGCAATACGGTAATGTATATATATATATATCCAATAGCAATACGGTAATGTATATATATATCCAATAGCAATACGGTAATGTATATATCCAATAGCAATACGGTAATGTATATATATATATCCAATAGCAATACGGTAATGTATATATCCAATAGCAATACGGTAATGTATATATCCAATAGCAATACGGTAATGTATATATCCAATAGCAATACGGTAATGTGTATATCCAATAGCAATACGGTAATGTATATATATATATATCAATAGCAATACGGTAATGTATATATCCAATAGCAATACGGTAATGTGTATATATATCCAATAGCAATACGGTAATGTATATATATCCAATAGCAATACGGTAATGTATATATATATAGCAATACGGTAATGTATATATATATCCAATAGCAATACGGTAATGTATATATATATCCAATAGCAATACGGTAATGTATATATCCAATAGCAATACGGTAATGTATATATATATAATAGCAATACGGTAATGTATATATATATATATCCAATAGCAATATGGTAATGTATATATATATCCAATAGCAATACGGTAATGTATATATATCCAATAGCAATATGGTAATGTATATATCCAATAGCAATACGGTAATGTATATATCCAATAGCAATACGGTAATGTATATATATATATATCCAATAGCAATACGGTAATGTATATATATATATATCCAATAGCAATACGGTAATGATATATATATATATATATCCAATAGCAATACGGTAATGATATATATATATCCAATAGCAATACGGTAATGATATATATATCCAATAGCAATACGGTAATGT
The DNA here is from genome assembly GCA_014843695.1 of Archivesica marissinica. Taxonomy (NCBI): domain Eukaryota; kingdom Metazoa; phylum Mollusca; class Bivalvia; order Venerida; family Vesicomyidae; genus Archivesica; species Archivesica marissinica. The sequence goes on along the minus strand of JABXNX010002136.1, from coordinate 3,850 downwards.
ATATATATATATCCAATAGCAATACGGTAATGTATATATATCAATAGCAATACGGTAATGTATATATCCAATAGCAATACGGTAATGTGTATATATATCCAATAGCAATACGGTAATGTATATATATCCAATAGCAATACGGTAATGTATATATATATCCAATAGCAATACGGTAATGTATATATATATATATATCCAATAGCAATACGGTAATGTATATATATATCCAATAGCAATACGGTAATGTATATATATATCCAATAGCAATACGGTAATGTATATATATATATATATATATCCAATAGCAATACGGTAATGTATATATATATATATCCAATAGCAATACGGTAATGTATATATATATATATATCAAATAGCAATACGGTAATATATATCCAATAGCAATACGGTAATGTATATATATATATATCCAATAGCAATACGGTAATGTGTATATCCAATAGCAATATGGTAATGTATATATCCAATAGCAATACGGTAATATATATATATCCAATAGCAATACGGTAATGAAATATATATATCCAATAGCAATACGGTAATGTATATATATCCAATAGCAATACGGTAATGTATATATATATATATATCCAATAGCAATACGGTAATGTATATATATATATATATATACAATAGCAATACGGTAATGTATATATATATCCAAAGCAATACGTAATGATATATATATATCCAATAGCAATACGTAATGATATATATATATCCAATAGCAATACCATAATATATATATCCAATAGCAATATGGTAATGTATATATATATAATAGCAATACGGTAATGATATATATATATATCCAATAGCAATACGGTAATGTATATATATATATCCAATAGCAATACGGTAATGATATATATATCCAATAGCAATACGGTAATGTATATATATATATATATCAAATAGCAATACGGTAATATATATCCAATAGCAATAGGTAATGTATATATATATATCCAATAGCAATACGGTAATATATATATCCAAAGCAATATGGTATATATATATATCCAACATAATGTATATATATAGCAATATAATATATATATATATCCAATAGCAATACGTAATGTATATATCCAATAGCAATACGTAATGTATATATCCAATAGCAATACGGTAATGTATATATATATATATCCAATAGCAATACGGTAATGTATATATATATCCAATAGCAATACGGTAATGTATATATCCAATAGCAATACGGTAATGTATATATATATAATAGCAATACGGTAATGAATATATATATATATATCCAATAGCAATACGGTAATGATATATATATATCCAATAGCAATACGGTAATTATATATATCCAATAGCAATATGGTAATGTATATATCCAAAGCAATACGGTAATGTATATATCCAATAGCAATACGGTAATGTATATATATATCCAATAGCAATACGGTAATGTATATATATATATATATCCAATAGCAATACGGTAATGTATATATATATATATCCAATAGCAATACGGTAATGTATATATATATCCAATAGCAATACGGTAATTATATATATCCAAAGCAATACGGTAATGATATATATATATATCCAATAGCAATACGGTAATGTATATATATATATATCCATAGCAATACGGTAATGTATATATATATATCCATAGCAATACGGTAATGATATATATATATCCAATAGCAATACGGTAATGTATATATATATATATCCAATAGCAATACGTAATGATATATATATATATCCAATAGCAATACGGTAATGTATATATATATATATCCAATAGCAATACGGTAATGTATATATATATATATCCAATAGCAATACGGTAATGTATATATATATATCCAATAGCAATACGGTAATGTATATATATATATATATCCAATAGCAATACGGTAATGTATATATATATATCCAATAGCAATACGGTAATGTGTATATATATCCAATAGCAATACGGTAATGTGTATATATATCCAATAGCAATACGGTAATGTGTATATATCCAATAGCAATACGGTAATGTATATATATCCAATAGCAATACGGTAATGTATATATATATCCAATAGCAATACGGTAATGTATATATATATATATATCCAATAGCAATACGGTAATGATGTATATATATATATCCAATAGCAATACGGTAATGTATATATATATATCCAATAGCAATACGGTAATTTATATATATATATCCAATAGCAATACGGTAATGTGTATATATATCCAATAGCAATACGGTAATGTGTATATATATCCAATAGCAATACGGTAATGTGTATATATCCAATAGCAATACGGTAATGTATATATATCCAATAGCAATACGGTAATGTATATATATATCCAATAGCAATACGGTAATGTATATATATATATATATCCAATAGCAATACGGTAATGAGATATATATATATCCAATAGCAATACGGTAATGTATATATATATATCCAATAGCAATACGGTAATATATATCCAAAGCAATAGTAATGAATATATATATATCCAAAGCAATACGGTATATATATATCCAAAGCATATCGTAATGTATATATCCAAGCAATATAAATATATATATCCAAAGCATAGTAATGATATATATATATCCAAAGCAATACGAAGTATATATATATCCAAAGCATAGTAATGTATATATATATATCCAAAGCAATACGTAATGTATATATATATATCCAAAGCAATACGGTAATATATATATATATATATATATCCAATAGCAATACGGTAATGTATATATATATATCCAATAGCAATACGGTAATGTGTATATATATCCAATAGCAATACGGTAATGTGTATATATATCCAATAGCAATACGGTAATATGTATATATCCAATAGCAATACGGTAATGTATATATATCCAATAGCAATACGGTAATGATATATATATATCCAATAGCAATACGGTAATGTATATATATATATATATCCAATAGCAATACGGTAATCATGTATATATATATATCCAATAGCAATACGGTAATGATATATATATCCAATAGCAATACGGTAATATATATATATATATCCAATAGCAATACGGTAATGATATATATATATCCAATAGCAATACGGTAATGTGTATATATATCCAATAGCAATACGGTAATGTGTATATATATCCAATAGCAATACGGTAATGTGTATATATATATATATATATCCAATAGCAATACGGTAATGTATATATATATATCCAATAGCAATACGGTAATGTATATATATATATCCAATAGCAATACGGTAATGTATATATATATATATGTGGTCGAGTGGTTAAGGTCGCTGACTTGTATACCACTGTAACCTATCGCCACTGATGGTCACGGGTTCGAGCCCCGCTCGGGCCGTGTCTCATTTATATGAGAAAGTTGGCAGTTTCTTACGGAGGTTGGTGCACCCAAGTACTGGTTAACCGCTGGAGCCTGCCCAGGAAAGGTATCGTTAGGTAAACTGCCCGCCGGCGATATAGCCCGAAATGGTGCTGATGCAGGCGTAAAACCCGAAATATAACATAATGTATATATCCAATAGCAATACGGTAATGTATATATATATATATCCAATAGCAATACGGTAATGTATATATATATCCAATAGCAATACGGTAATGTATATATATATATATCCAATAGCAATACGGTAATGTATATATCCAATAGCAATACGGTAATGTGTATATATATCCAATAGCAATACGGTAATGTGTATATATATCCAATAGCAATACGGTAATGTGTATATATATCCAATAGCAATACGGTAATGTATATATATATCCAATAGC
>JABXNX010002135.1:0-10051 GCA_014843695.1 Archivesica marissinica | reverse complement strand
ATTGTACAGATCAATATACTACATAGCTATGGAAGAACAGATCAGTATACTACATAGCTATGGAAGAACATATCAACATACTACATTCATTGTACAGATCAATATACTACATAGCTATGGAAGAACATATCAATATACTACATTTATTGTACAGATCAATATACTACATAGCTATCAATATACTACATAGTATGGAAGAACATATCAATATACTACATAGCTATGGAAGAACATATCAATATACTACATAGCTATGGAAGAACATATCAATATACTACATAGCTATGGAAGAACATATCAATATACTACATTTATTGTACAGATCAATATACTACATAGCTATGGAAGAACATATCAACATACTACATTCATTGTACAGATCAATATACTACATAGCTATGGAAGAACAGATCAGTATACTACATAGCTATGGAAGAACATATCAACATACTACATTCATTGTACAGATCAATATACTACATAGCTATGGAAGAACAGATCAGTATACTACATAGCTATGTAAGAACATATCAATATACTACATTTATTGTACAGATCAATATACTACATTTATTGTACAGATCAATATACTACATAGCTATGGAAGCACATATCAATATACTACATTTATTGTACAGATCAATATACTATATTTATTGTACAGATCAATATACTACATAGCTATGGAAGCACATATCAATATACTACATTTATTGTACAGATCAATATACTACATAGCTATGGAAGAACAGATCAGTATACTACATAGCTATGGAAGAACATATCAACATACTACATTCATTGTACAGATCAATATACTACATAGCTATGGAAGAACAGATCAGTATACTACATAGCTATGTAAGAACATATCAATATACTACATTTATTGTACAGATCAATATACTACATTTATTGTACAGATCAATATACTACATAGCTATGGAAGAACATATCAATATACTACATAGCTATGGAAGAACATATCAATATACTACATAGCTATGGAAGAACATATCAATATACTACATAGCTATGGAAGAACATATCAATATACTACATTTGTTGTACAGATCAATATAATACATAGCTATTGAAGAACATATCAATATACTACATAGCTATGGAAGAACAGATCAATAAACTACATTTATTGTACAGATCAATATACTACATAGCTATGGAAGAACATATCAACATACTACATTCATTGAACAGATCATTATACTACATAGCTATGGAAGAACAGATCAGTATACTACATAGCTATGGAAGAACCTATCAATATACTACATTTATTGTACAGATCAATATACTACATTTATTGTACATATCAATATACTACATAGCTATGGAGGAACATATCACTATACTACATTTATTGTACAGATCAATATACTACATAGCTATTGAAGAACATATCAATATACTACATAGCTATGGAAGAACATATCAATATACTACATTTATTGTACATATCAATATACTATATAGCTATGGAAGAACATATCAATATACTACATAGCTATGGAAGAACAGATCAATATACTACATTTATTGTACAGATCAATATACTACATAGCTATGGAAGAACAGATCAACATACTACATTCATTGTACATATCAATATACTACATAACTATGGAAGAACATATCAATATACTACATTTATTGTACATATCAATATACTACATAGCTATGGAAGAACATATCAATATACTACATTTATTGTACAGATCAATATACTACATAGCTATGGAAGAACATATCAACATACTACATTCATTGTACAGATCAATATACTACATAGCTATGGAAGAACAGATCAGTATACTACATAGCTATGGAAGAACATATCAACATACTACATTCATTGTACAGATCAATATACTACATACCTATGGAAGAACAGATCAGTATACTACATAGCTATGTAAGAACATATCAATATACTACATTTATTGTACAGATCAATATACTACATTTATTGTACAGATCAATATACTACATAGCTATGGAAGCACATATCAATATACTACATTTATTGTACAGATCAATATACTATATTTATTGTACAGATCAATATACTACATAGCTATGGAAGCACATATCAATATACTACATTTATTGTACAGATCAATATACTACATAGCTATGGAAGAACAGATCAGTATACTACATAGCTATGGAAGAACATATCAACATACTACATTCATTGTACAGATCAATATACTACATAGCTATGGAAGAACAGATCAGTATACTACATAGCTATGTAAGAACATATCAATATACTACATTTATTGTACAGATCAATATACTACATTTATTGTACAGATCAATATACTACATAGCTATGGAAGAACATATCAATATACTACATAGCTATGGAAGAACATATCAATATACTACATAGCTATGGAAGAACATATCAATATACTACATAGCTATGGAAGAACATATCAATATACTACATAGCTATGGAAGAACATATCAATATACTACATTTATTGTACAGATCAATATACTACATTTGTTGTACAGATCAATATAATACATAGCTATTGAAGAACATATCAATATACTACATAGCTATGGAAGAACAGATCAATAAACTACATTTATTGTACAGATCAATATACTACATAGCTATGGAAGAACATATCAACATACTACATTCATTGACAGATCATTATACTACATAGCTATGGAAGAACAGATCAGTATACTACATAGCTATGGAAGAACCTATCAATATACTACATTTATTGTACAGATCAATATACTACATTTATTGTACAGATCAATATACTACATAGCTATGGAAGAACATATCAATATACTACATAGCTATGGAAGAACATATCACTATACTACATTTATTGTACAGATCAATATACTACATAGCTATTGAAGAACATATCAATATACTACATAGCTATGGAAGAACATATCAATATACTACATAGCTATGGAAGAACATATCAATATACTACATAGCTATGGAAGAACATATCAATATACTACATAGCTATGGAAGAACATATCAATATACTACATTTATTGTACATATCAATATACTATATAGCTATGGAAGAACATATCAATATACTACATAGCTATGGAAGAACAGATCAATATACTACATTTATTGTACAGATCAATATACTACATAGCTATGGAAGAACATATCATCATACTACATTCATTGTACAGATCAATATACTACATAGCTATGGAAGAACAGATCAACATACTACATTCATTGTACATATCAATATACTACATAGCTATGGAAGAACAGATCAGTATACTACATAGCTATGGAAGAACATATCAATATACTACATTTATTGTACAGATCACTATACTACATTTATTGTACATATCAATATACTACATAACTATGGAAGAACATATCAATATACTACATTTATTGTACATATCAATATACTACATAGCTATGGAAGAACATATCAATATACTACATTTATTGTACAGATCAATATACTACATAGCTATCAATATACTACATAGTATGGAAGAACATATCAATATACTACATACTATTGAAGAACATATCAATATACTACATAGCTATGGAAGAACAGATCAATATACTACATAGTTATGGAAGAACATATCAATATACTACATTTATTGTACAGATCAATATACTACATAGCTATGGAAGAACATATCAACATACTACATTCATTGTACAGATCAATATACTACATAGCTATGGAAGAACAGATCAGTATACTACATAGCTATGGAAGAACCTATCAATATACTACATTTATTGTACAGATCAATATACTACATTTATTGTACAGATCAATATACTACATAGCTATGGAAGAACATATCAATATACTACATAGCTATGGAAGAACATATCACTATACTACATTTATTGTACAGATCAATATACTACATAGCTATTGAAGAACATATCAATATACTACATAGCTATTGAAGAACATATCAATATACTACATAGCTATGGAAGAACATATCAATATACTACATAGCTATGGAAGAACATATCAATATACTACATAGCTATGGAAGAACATATCAATATACTACATAGCTATGGAAGAACATATCAATATACTACATTTATTGTACATATCAATATACTATATAGCTATGGAAGAACATATCAATATACTACATAGCTATGGAAGAACAGATCAATATACTACATTTATTGTACAGATCAATATACTACATAGCTATGGAAGAACATATCATCATACTACATTCATTGTACAGATCAATATACTACATAGCTATGGAAGAACAGATCAACATACTACATTCATTGTACATATCAATATACTACATAGCTATGGAAGAACAGATCAGTATACTACATAGCTATGGAAGAACATATCAATATACTACATTTATTGTACATATCACTATACTACATTTATTGTACATATCAATATACTACATAACTATGGAAGAACATATCAATATACTACATTTATTGTACATATCAATATACTACATAGCTATGGAAGAACATATCAATATACTACATTTATTGTACAGATAAATATACTACATAGCTATGGAAGAACATATCAACATACTACATTCATTGTACAGATCAATATACTACATAGCTATGGAAGAACAGATCAGTATACTACATAGCTATGGAAGAACATATCAACATACTACATTCATTGTACAGATCAATATACTACATACCTATGGAAGAACATATCAATATACTACATTTATTGTACAGATCAATATACTACATAGCTATCAATATACTACATAGCTATGGAAGAACATATCAATATACTAAATAGCTATGGAAGAACATATCAATATACTACATAGCTATGGAAGAACAGATCAATATACTACATAGTTATGGAAGATCATATCAATATACTACATTTATTGTACAGATCAATATACTACATAGCTATGGAAGAACATATCAACATACTACATTCATTGTACAGATCAATATACTACATAGCTATGGAAGAACAGATCAGTATACTACATAGCTATGGAAGAACATATCAACATACTACATTCATTGTACAGATCAATATACTACATACCTATGGAAGAACAGATCAGTATACTACATAGCTATGTAAGAACATATCAATATACTACATTTATTGTACAGATCAATATACTACATTTATTGTACAGATCAATATACTACATAGCTATGGAAGCACATATCAATATACTACATTTATTGTACAGATCAATATACTATATTTATTGTACAGATCAATATACTACATAGCTATGGAAGCACATATCAATATACTACATTTATTGTACAGATCAATATACTACATAGCTATGGAAGAACAGATCAGTATACTACATAGCTATGGAAGAACATATCAACATACTACATTCATTGTACAGATCAATATACTACATAGCTATGGAAGAACAGATCAGTATACTACATAGCTATGTAAGAACATATCAATATACTACATTTATTGTACAGATCAATATACTACATTTATTGTACAGATCAATATACTACATAGCTATGGAAGAACATATCAATATACTACATAGCTATGGAAGAACATATCAATATACTACATAGCTATGGAAGAACATATCAATATACTACATAGCTATGGAAGAACATATCAATATACTACATTTGTTGTACAGATCAATATAATACATAGCTATTGAAGAACATATCAATATACTACATAGCTATGGAAGAACAGATCAATAAACTACATTTATTGTACAGATCAATATACTACATAGCTATGGAAGAACATATCAACATACTACATTCATTGAACAGATCATTATACTACATAGCTATGGAAGAACAGATCAGTATACTACATAGCTATGGAAGAACCTATCAATATACTACATTTATTGTACAGATCAATATACTACATTTATTGTACATATCAATATACTACATAGCTATGGAAGAACATATCACTATACTACATTTATTGTACAGATCAATATACTACATAGCTATTGAAGAACATATCAATATACTACATAGCTATGGAAGAACATATCAATATACTACATTTATTGTACATATCAATATACTATATAGCTATGGAAGAACATATCAATATACTACATAGCTATGGAAGAACAGATCAATATACTACATTTATTGTACAGATCAATATACTACATAGCTATGGAAGAACAGATCAACATACTACATTCATTGTACATATCAATATACTACATAACTATGGAAAAACATATCAATATACTACATTTATTGTACATATCAATATACTACATAGCTATGGAAGAACATATCAATATACTACATTTATTGTACAGATCAATATACTACATAGCTATGGAAGAACATATCAACATACTACATTCATTGTACAGATCAATATACTACATAGCTATGGAAGAACAGATCAGTATACTACATAGCTATGGAAGAACATATCAACATACTACATTCATTGTACAGATCAATATACTACATACCTATGGAAGAACAGATCAGTATACTACATAGCTATGTAAGAACATATCAATATACTACATTTATTGTACAGATCAATATACTACATTTATTGTACAGATCAATATACTACATAGCTATGGAAGCACATATCAATATACTACATTTATTGTACAGATCAATATACTACATTTATTGTACAGATCAATATACTACATAGCTATGGAAGCACATATCAATATACTACATTTATTGTACAGATCAATATACTACATAGCTATGGAAGAACAGATCAATATACTACATAGCTATGGAAGAACATATAACATACTACATTCATTGTACAGATCAATATACTACATAGCTATGGAAGAACAGATCAGTATACTACATAGCTATGTAAGAACATATCAATATACTACATTTATTGTACAGATCAATATACTACATTTATTGTACAGATCAATATACTACATAGCTATGGAAGAACATATCAATATACTACATAGCTATGGAAGAACATATCAATATACTACATAGCTATGGAAGAACATATCAATATACTACATTTATTGTACAGATCAATATACTACATAGCTATGGAAGAACATATCAATATACTACATTTATTGTACAGATCAATATACTACATAGCTATTTTTTTTGAAGACATATCAATATACTACATAGCTATGGAAGAACATATCAATATACTACATAGCTATGGAAGAACAGATCAATATACTACATTTATTGTACAGATCAATATACTACATAGCTATGGAAGAACATATCAACATACTACATTCATTGTACAGATCAATATACTACATAGCTATGGAAGAACAGATCAGTATACTACATAGCTATGGAAGAACATATCAATATACTACATTTATTGTACAGATCAATATACTACATAGCTATGGAAGAACAGATCAGTATACTACATAGCTATGTAAGAACATATCAATATACTACATTTATTGTACAGATCAATATACTACATTTATTGTACAGATCAATATACTACATAGCTATGGAAGCACATATCAATATACTACATTTATTGTACAGATCAATATACTATATTTATTGTACAGATCAATATACTACATAGCTATGGAAGCACATATCAATATACTACATTTATTGTACAGATCAATATACTACATAGCTATGGAAGAACAGATCAGTATACTACATAGCTATGGAAGAACATATCAACATACTACATTCATTGTACAGATCAATATACTACATAGCTATGGAAGAACAGATCAGTATACTACATAGCTATGTAAGAACATATCAATATACTACATTTATTGTACAGATCAATATACTACATTTATTGTACAGATCAATATACTACATAGCTATGGAAGAACATATCAATATACTACATAGCTATGGAAGAACATATCAATATACTACATAGCTATGGAAGAACATATCAATATACTACATAGCTATGGAAGAACATATCAATATACTACATTTATTGTACAGATCAATATACTACATTTGTTGTACAGATCAATATAATACATAGCTATTGAAGAACATATCAATATACTACATAGCTATGGAAGAACAGATCAATAAACTACATTTATTGTACAGATCAATATACTACATAGCTATGGAAGAACATATCAACATACTACATTCATTGAACAGATCATTATACTACATAGCTATGGAAGAACAGATCAGTATACTACATAGCTATGGAAGAACCTATCAATATACTACATTTATTGTACAGATCAATATACTACATTTATTGTACAGATCAATATACTACATAGCTATGGAAGAACATATCAATATACTACATAGCTATGGAAGAACATATCACTATACTACATTTATTGTACAGATCAATATACTACATAGCTATTGAAGAACATATCAATATACTACATAGCTATGGAAGAACATATCAATATACTACATAGCTATGGAAGAACATATCAATATACTACATAGCTATGGAAGAACATATCAATATACTACATAGCTATGGAAGAACAGATCAATATACTACATTTATTGTACAGATCAATATACTACATAGCTATGGAAGAACAGATCAACATACTACATTCATTGTACATATCAATATACTACATAACTATGGAAGAACATATCAATATACTACATTTATTGTACATATCAATATACTACATAGCTATGGAAGAACATATCAATATACTACATTTATTGTACAGATCAATATACTACATAGCTATGGAAGAACATATCAACATACTACATTCATTGTACAGATCAATATACTACATAGCTATGGAAGAACAGATCAGTATACTACATAGCTATGGAAGAACATATCAACATACTACATTCATTGTACATATCAATATACTACATACCTATGGAAGAACAGATCAGTATACTACATAGCTATGTAAGAACATATCAATATACTACATTTATTGTACAGATCAATATACTACATTTATTGTACAGATCAATATACTACATAGCTATGGAAGCACATATCAATATACTACATTTATTGTACAGATCAATATACTACATTTATTGTACAGATCAATATACTACATAGCTATGGAAGAACATATCAATATACTACATTTATTGTACAGATCAATATACTACATAGCTATGGAAGAACAGATCAGTATACTACATAGCTATGGAAGAACATATCAACATACTACATTCATTGTACAGATCAATATACTACATAGCTATGGAAGAACAGATCAGTATACTACATAGCTATGGAAGAACATATCAATATACTACATTTATTGTACAGATCAATATACTACATTTATTGTACAGATCAATATACTACATAGCTATGGAAGAACATATCAATATACTACATAGCTATGGAAGAACATATCAATACTACATAGCTATGGAAGAACATATCAATATACTACATAGCTATGGAAGAACATATCAATATACTACATAGCTATGGAAGAACATATCAATATACTACATTTATTGTACAGATCAATATACTACATTTGTTGTACAGATCAATATAATACATAGCTATTGAAGAACATATCAATATACTACATAGCTATGGAAGAACAGATCAATAAACTACATTTATTGTACAGATCAATATACTACATAGCTATGGAAGAACATATCAACATACTACATTCATTGAACAGATCATTATACTACATAGCTATGGAAGAACAGATCAGTATACTACATAGCTATGGAAGAACCTATCAATATACTACATTTATTGTACAGATCAATATACTACATTTATTGTACAGATCAATATACTACATAGCTATGGAAGAACATATCAATATACTACATAGCTATGGAAGAACATATCACTATACTACATTTATTGTACAGATCAATATACTACATAGCTATTGAAGAACATATCAATATACTACATAGCTATGGAAGAACATATCAATATACTACATAGCTATGGAAGAACATATCAATATACTACATAGCTATGGAAGAACATATCAATATACTACATAGCTATGGAAGAACATATCAATATACTAC
>JABXNX010002134.1:0-10057 GCA_014843695.1 Archivesica marissinica | reverse complement strand
CAAACATTACATGACAGTATGTACCTCAAACATTACATGCCAGTATGTCCCTCACACATTACATGACAGTATGTCCCTCACACATTACATGACAGTATGTCTCTCACACATTACATGACAGTATGTCTCTCACACATTACATGACAGTATGTACCTCACACATTACATGACAGTATGTCTCTCACACATTACATGACAGTATGTACCTCACACATTACATGACAGTATGTCTCTCACACATTACATGACAGTATGTCTCTCACACATTACATGACAGTATGTCCCTCACACATTACATGACAGTATGTCCCTCACACATTACATGACAGTATGTCCCTCACACATTACATGACAGTATGTACCTCACACATTACATGACAGTATGTCCCTCACACATTACATGACAGTATGTACCTCACACATTACATGACAGTATGTCCCTCACACATTACATGACAGTATGTCCCTCACACATTACATGACAGTATGTCCCTCACACATTACATGACAGTATGTACCTCACACATTACATGACAGTATGTCCCTCACACATTACATGACAGTATGTACCTCACACATTACATGACAGTATGTCCCTCTCACATTACATGACAGTATGTACCTCACACATTACATGACAGTATGTCCCTCACACATTACATGACAGTATGTCCCTCTCCCATTACATGACAGTATGTACCTCACACATTACATGACAGTATGTCCCTCACACATTACATGACAGTATATACCTCACACATTACATGACAGTATTACCTAACATTACATGACAGTATTCCTCACACATTACATGACAGTATGTCCCTCACACATTACATGACAGTATGTCTTCACACATTACATGACAGTATGTCCCTCACACATTACATGACAGTATGTCCCTCACACATTACATGACAGTATGTCCCTCACACATTACATGACAGTATGTACCTCACACATTACATGACAGTATGTACCTCACACATTACATGACAGTATGTCCCTCACACATTACATGACAGTATGTCCCTCACACATTACATGACAGTATGTACCTCACACATTACATGACAGTATGTACCTCACACATTACATGACAGTATATCCCTCACACATTACATGACAGTATGTACCTCACACATTACATGACAGTATGTCCCTCACACATTACATGACAGTATGTACCTCACACATTACATGACAGTATGTCCCTCACACATTACATGACAGTATGTCCCTCACACATTACATGACAGTATGTCCTCTCCCTCACATTACATGACAGTATATACCTCACACATTACATGACAGTATGTCCCTCACACATTACATGACAGTATATACCTCACACATTACATGACAGTATGTACCTCACACATTACATGACAGTATGTACCTCTCACATTACATGACAGTATGTACCTCACACATTACATGACAGTATGTCCCTCACACATTACATGACAGTATGTCCCTCACACATTACATGACAGTATGTCCCTCACACATTACATGACAGTATGTCCCTCACACATTACATGGCAGTATATACCTCACACATTACATGACAGTATGTCCCTCACACATTACATGACAGTATATACCTCACACATTACATGACAGTATGTCTCTCACACATTACATGACAGTATGTCCCTCACACATTACAAGACAGTATGTCCCTCATACATTACATGACAGTATGTCCCTCACACATTACAAGACAGTATGTCCCTCATACATTACAAGACAGTATGTCTCTCACACATTACAAGACATTATGTCTCTAATACATTACAAGACAGTATGTCCCTCACACATTACATGACAGTATGTCCCTCACACATTACATGACAGTATATACCTCACACATTACATGACAGTATGTACCTCACACATTACATGACAGTATATACCTCACACATTACATGACAGTATGTCCCTCACACATTACATGACAGTATATACCTCACACATTACATGACTGTATGTACCTCACACATTACATGACAGTATGTCCCTCGCACATTACATGACAGTATGTACCTCTCGCATTACATGACTGTATATACCTCACACATTACATGACAGTATGTCCCTCATACATTACACAACATTATGTCTCTCACACATTACAAGACAGTATGTCCGTCACACATTACATGACAGTATGTCTCTCATACATTACAAGACAGTATGTCTCTCACACATTACAAGACAGTATGTCCCTCACACATTACATGACAGTATGTTCCTCACAAATTACATGACAGTATGTCCCTCATACATTACATGACAGTATGTCCCTCACACATTACATGACAGTATGTACCTCATACATTACATGACAGTATGTCCCTCACACATTACATGACAGTATATACCTCACACATTACATGACAGTATGTCCCTCACACATTACATGACAGTATATGCCTCACACATTACATGACATTATGTCCCTCACACATTACATGACAGTATGTCCCTCACACATTACATGACAGTATGTACCTCATACATTACCTGACAATATGTCCCTCACACATTACATGACAGTATGTCCCTCACACATTACATGACGGTATGTCCCTCACACATTACAAGACAGTATGTCCCTCATACATTACAAGACAGTATGTCTCTCACACATTACAAGACAGTATGTCTCTCATACATTACAAGACAGTATGTCCCTCACACATTACATGACAGTATGTCTGTCATACATTACAAGACAGTATGTCTCTCACACATTACATGACAGTATGTCACTCACACATTACAAGACAGTATGTCCCTCATACATTACAAGACAGTATGTCTCTCACACATTACAAGACAGTATGTCTCTCATACATTACAAGACAGTATGTCCCTCACACATTACATGACAGTATGTACCTCACACATTACATGACATTATGTACCTCACACATTGCATGACAGTATGTCCATTACACATTACATGACAGTATATCTCTCACACATTACATGACAGTATGTCCCTCTCACATTACATGACAGTATGTCTCTCACACATTACAAGACAGTATGTCTCTCACACATTACATGACAATATGTACCTCATACATTACATGACAGTATGTCCCTCACACATTACATGACAGTATGTCCCTCATACATTACATGACAGTATGTCCCTCACACATTACATGACAGTATGTCCCTCATACATTACATGACAGTATGGCCCTCATACATTACATGACAGTATGTACCTCACACATTACATGACAGAATATACCTCACACATTACATGACAGTATGTCCCTCATACATTACATGACAGTATGTTCCTCACACATTACATGACAGTATGTCCCTCATACATTACATGACAGTATGTACCTCACACATTACATGACAGTATGTCCCTAACACATTACATGACAGTATGTCCCTCATACATTACATGACAGTATGTACCTCACACATTACATGACAGTATGTCCCTCACACATTACATGACAGTATATCCCTCATACATTACATGACAGTATGTCCCTCACACATTACATTACAGTATGTCCCTCACACATTACATGACAGTATGTCCCTCACACATTACAAGGCAGTATGTCCCTCATACATTACATGACAGTATGTACCTCACACATTACATGACAGTATGTACCTCACACATTGCATGCCAGTATGTCCCTCACACTTTACATGACAGTATGTACCTCATACATTACATGACAGTATATACCTCACACATTACATGACAGTATGTCCCTCACACATTACATGACAGTATATACCTCACACATTACATGACAGTATGTACCTCACACATTACATGACAGTATATACCTCACACATTACATGACACTATATACCTCACACATTACATGACAGTATGTCCCTCATACATTACATGACAGTATGTTCCTCACACATTACATGACAGTATGTCCCTCATACATTACATGACAGTATGTACCTCACACATTACATGACAGTATGTCCCTACCACATTACATGACAGTATGTCCCTCATACATTACATGACAGTATGTACCTCACACATTACATGACAGTATGTCCCTCACACATTACATGACAGTATATCCCTCATACATTACATGACAGTATGTCCCTCACACATTACATTTCAGTATGTCCCTCACACATTACATGACAGTATGTCCCTCACACATTACAAGGCAGTATGTCCCTCATACATTACATGACAGTATGTACCTCACACATTACATGACAGTATGTACCTCACACATTGCATGCCAGTATGTCCCTCACACTTTACATGACAGTATGTACCTCATACATTACATGACAGTATATACCTCACACATTACATGACAGTATGTCCCTCACACATTACATGACAGTATATACCTCACACATTACATGACAGTATGTACCTCACACATTACATGACAGTATATACCTCACACATTACATGACACTATATACCTCACACATTACATGACAGTATGTACCTCACACATTACATGACAGTATATACCTCACACATTACATGACAGTATGTACCTCATACATTACATGACAGTATGTCTCTCACACATTACATGACGGTATGTCCCTCACACATTACAAGACAGTATGTCCCTCATACATTACAAGACAGTATGTCTCTCACACATTACAAGACAGTATGTCCCTCACACATTACATGACAGTATGTCTCTCATACATTACAAGACAGTATGTCTCTCAAACATTACATGACACTATGTCCCTCACACATTACAAGACAATATGTCCCTCATACATTACAAGACAGTATGTCTCTCACACATTACAAGACAGTACGTCTCTCATACATTACAAGACAGTATGTCCCTCACACATTACAAGACATTATGTCTCTCATACATTACAAGACAGTATGTCCCTCACACCTTACATGACAGTATGTCCCTCACACTTTACATGACTGTATATACCTCACACATTACATGACTGTATATACCTCACACATTACATGGCAGTATATACCTCACACATTACATGACCGTATGTCCCTCACACATTACATGACTGTATATACCTCACACATTACATGACTGTATATACCTCACACATTACATGACAGTATGTCCCTCGCACATTACATGACAGTATATACCTCTCGCATTACATGACTGTATATACCTCACACATTACATGACAGTATGTCCCTCATACATTACACAACATTATGTCTCTCACACATTACAAGACAGTATGTCCGTCACACATTACATGACAGTATGTCTCTCATACATTACAAGACAGTATGTCTCTCACACATTACAAGACAGTATGTCCCTCACACATTACATGACAGTATGTCCCTCACACATTACATGACAGTATGTTCCTCACACATTACATGACAGTATGTCCCTCATACATTACATGACAGTATGTCCCTCACACATTACATGACAGTATGTACCTCATACATTACATGACAGTATGTCCCTCACACATTACATGACAGTATATACCTCACACATTACATGACAGTATGTCCCTCACACATTACATGACAGTATATGCCTCACACATTACATGACATTATGTCCCTCACACATTACATGACAGTATGTCCCTCACACATTACATGACAGTATGTACCTCATACATTACATGACAGTATGTCCCTCACACATTACATGACGGTATGTCCCTCACACATTACAAGACAGTATGTCCCTCATACATTACAAGACAGTATGTCTCTCACACATTACAAGACAGTATGTCTCTCATACATTACAAGACAGTATGTCCCTCACACATTACATGACAGTATGTCTCTCATACATTACAAGACAGTATGTCTCTCACACATTACATGACAGTATGTCCCTCACACATTACAAGACAGTATGTCCCTCATACATTACAAGACAGTATGTCTCTCACACATTACAAGACAGTATGTCTCTCATACATTACAAGACAGTATGTCCCTCACACATTACATGACAGTATGTACCTCACACATTACATGACAGTATGTACCTCACACATTGCATGACAGTATGTCCATTACACATTACATGACAGTATGTCTCTCACACATTACATGACAGTATGTCCCTCTCACATTACATGACAGTATGTCTCTCACACATTACAAGACAGTATGTCTCTCACACATTACATGACAGTATGTCCCTCACATTACATGACAGTATGTACCTCATACATTACATGACAGTATGTCCCTCACACATTACATGACAGTATGTCCCTCATACATTACATGACAGTATGTCCCTCACACATTACATGACAGTATGTCCCTCATACATTACATGACAGTATGTCCCTCATACATTACATGACAGTATGTACCTCACACATTACATGACAGTATATACCTCACACATTACATGACAGTATGTCCCTCACACATTACATGACAGTATGTCCCTCACACATTACATGACAGTATGTACCTCACACATTACATGACAGTATGTACCTCACACATTACATGACAGTATGTCCTCACACATTACATGACAGTATGTCCCTCACACATTACATGACAGTATGTCCCTCACACATTACATGACAGTATGTCCTCACACATTACATGACAGTATGTCCCTCACACATTACATGACAGTATGTCCCTCACACATTACATGACAGTATGTACCTCACACATTACATGACAGTATGTACCTCACACATTACATGACAGTATGTACCTCACACATTACATGACAGTATGTACCTCACACATTACATGACAGTATGTACCTCACACATTACATGACAGTATGTCCCTCACACATTACATGACAGTATGTACCTCACACATTACATGACAGTATATACCTCACACATTACATGACAGTATGTCCCTCCACATTAATGACAGTATTCCCTCCACATTACATGCAGTATATACCTCACACATTACATGACAGTATGTCCCTCACACATTACATGACAGTATGTACCTCACACATTACATGACAGTATGTCCCTCACACATTACATGACAGTATGTACCTCACACATTACATGACAGTATGTACCTCACACATTACATGACAGTATGTCCATTACACATTACATGACAGTATGTCTCTCACACATTACATGACAGTATGTCCCTCACACATTACATGACAGTATGTCCCTCACACATTACATGACAGTATGTCCCTCACACATTACATGACAGTATGTCCCTCACACATTACATGACAGTATGTCCCTCACACATTACATGACAGTATATACCTCACACATTACATGACAGTATATACCTCACACATTACATGACAGTATGTCCCTCACACATTACATGACAGTATGTCCCTCACACATTACATGACAGTATGTCCCTCACACATTACATGACAGTATGTACCTCACACATTACATGACAGTATGTACCTCACACATTACATGACAGTATGTACCTCACACATTACATGACAGTATGTCCCTCACACATTACATGACATTATGTACCTCACACATTACATGACAGTATGTCCCTCACACATTACATGACAGTATGTCTCTCACACATTACATGACAGTATGTCCCTCACACATTACATGACAGTATGTCCCTCACACATTACATGACAGTATGTCTCTCACACATTACATGACAGTATGTCCCTCACACATTACATGACAGTATGTACCTCACACATTACATGACAGTATGTACCTCACACATTACATGACAGTATGTCCCTCACACATTACATGACAGTATGTACCTCACACATTACATGACAGTATGTACCTCACACATTACATGACAGTATGTCCCTCACACATTACATGACAGTATGTACCTCACACATTACATGCCAGTATGTCCCTCACACATTACATGACAGTATGTACCTCACACATTACATGACAGTATGTCCCTCACACATTACATGACAGTATGTCCCTCACACATTACATGACAGTATGTACCTCACACATTACATGACAGTATGTACCTCACACATTACATGACAGTATGTCCTTTACACATTACATGACAGTATGTCCCTCACACATTACATGACAGTATGTCCCTCACACATTACATGACAGTATGTCTCTCACACATTACATGACAGTATGTCCCTCACACATTACATGACAGTATGTCTCTCACACATTACATGACAGTATGTCCCTCACACATTACATGACAGTATATACCTCACACATTACATGACAGTATGTCCCTCACACATTACATGACAGTATGTACCTCACACATTACATGACAGTATGTCCCTCACACATTACATGACAGTATGTCCCTCACACATTACATGACAGTATGTCCCTCTCACATTACTTGACAGTATATACCTCACACATTACATGACAGTATGTCTCTCACACATTACAAGACAGTATGTACCTCACACATTACAAGACAGTATGTCCCTCACACATTACAAGACAGTATGTACCTCACACATTACTTGACAGTATGTCCCTCACACATTACATGACTGTATATACCTCACACATTACATGACAGTATGTCCCTCACACATTACATGACAGTATATACCTCACACATTACATGACAGTATGTCCCTCGCACATTACATGACAGTATATACCTCTCACATTACATGACTGTATATACCTCACACATTACATGACATTATGTCCCTCACACATTACATGGCAGTATATACCTCACACATTACATGACAGTATGTCCCTCACACATTACATGACAGTATGTCCCTCACACATTACATGACAGTATGTCCCTCATACATTACATGACACTATGTCCCTCACACATTACATGACAGTATGTACCTCATACATTACATGACAGTATGTCCCTCACACATTACATGACATTATATACCTCACACATTACATGACAGTATGTCCCTCACACATTACATGACATTATATGCCTCACACATTACATGACAGTATGTCCCTCACACATTACATGACAGTATGTCCCTCATACATTACATGACAGTATGTACCTCATACATTACATGACAGTATGTCCCTCACACATTACATGACAGTATTTCCCTCACACATTACATGACAGTATGTACCTCACACATTACATGACAGTATTTCTCTCACACATTACATGACAGTATGTACCTCACACATTACATGACAGTATTTCCCTCACACATTACATGACAGTATGTACCTCACACATTACATGACAGTATTTCTCTCACACATTACATGACAGTATATACCTCACACATTACATGACAGTATGTACCTCACACATTACATGACAGTATGTCCCTCACACATTACTTGACATTATATACCTCACACATTACATGACAGTATGTACCTCACACATTACATGACAGTATGTCCCTCATACATTACATGACAGTATGTACCTCACACATTACATGACAGTATGTCCCTCACACATTACATGACAGTATGTCCCTCATACATTACATGACAGTATGTCTCTCACACATTACAAGACAGTATGTCCCTCATACATTACATGACAGTATGTACCTCACACATTACATGACAGTATGTCCCTCACACATTACATGACAGTATGTCCCTCATACATTACATGACAGTATGTCCCTCATACATTACATGACAGTATGTCCCTCACACATTACATGACAGTATGTCCCTCACACATTACATGACAGTATGTCCCTCATACATTGCATGACAGTATGTCCCTCACACATTACATGACAGTATGTACCTCACACATTACATGACAGTATGTCTCTCACACATTACAAGACAGTATGTCTCTCACACATTACATGACAGTATGTCCCTCACACATTTCATGACAGTATGTCCCTAACACATTACATGACACTATGTCCCTCACACATTACAAGACAGTATGTCTCTCACACATTACATGACAGTATGTCCCTCACACATTATTATTATTATATACTAAACTTATATAGCGCTCTTTTCATCTAAAAATAAAACGTTCAAAAGCGCTTTACAGCCTACAATATCACAAATATTGATAAAAACTTCCACATACAATGAGATAAAACAAGAC
>JABXNX010002133.1:0-10058 GCA_014843695.1 Archivesica marissinica | reverse complement strand
TGTCATTTTGCACATCATTACCTTGCCATTTTGCACATCATTACCTTGTCATTTTGCATATCATTACCTTGCCATTTTGCACATCATTACCTTGTCATTTTGCACATCATTACCTTGCCATTTTGCACATCATTACCTTGCCATTGGGTACATCATTACCTTGCCATTGTGGTTTTGTTGTGTACATCATTACCTTGTCATTGGGTACATCATTACTTGTTTTGTTTTTTGTTGTGTTTTTGTTTTGGTTTTGCCATTGGGTACATCATTACCTTGCCATTGGGTACATCATTACCTTGCCATTGGGTACATCATTACCTTGCCATTGGGCAAGCATTACCTTGCCTTTTTTCACATCATTACCTTTCCATTGGGTACATCATTACCTTGCCATTGGGTACATCATTACCTTGCCTTTGGTATTTGGGTACATCATTACCTTGCCATTACTTGCCATTGGGTACTCATTTACCTTGCCATTGGGTACATCATTACCTTGCCATTTGCACAGACATTACCTTGCCATTGGGTACAGCAATACCTTGCCATTTTGCACAGCATTACCTTGCCATTTTGCACAGCATTACCTTGCCATTGGGTACATCATTACCTTGTCATTGGGTACATCATTACCTTGCCATTTTGTACATCATTACCTTGCCATTGTGCACATCATTACCTTGCCATTTTGCACAGCATTACCT
Organism: Archivesica marissinica; assembly: GCA_014843695.1. Lineage (NCBI taxonomy): Eukaryota > Metazoa > Mollusca > Bivalvia > Venerida > Vesicomyidae > Archivesica > Archivesica marissinica. Next base: position 9,354 of record JABXNX010002133.1, on the reverse strand, counting down.
TGCCATTGGGTACATCATTACCTTGCCATTGGGTACATCATTACCTTGCCATTGGGTACATCATTACCTTGCCATTGGGCACAGCATTACCTTGCCATTTTGCACAGCATTACCTTGCCATTGGGTACAGCATTACCTTGCCATTTTGCACAGCATTACCTTGCCATTTTGCACAGCATTACCTTGCCATTGGGTACAGCAATACCTTGCCATTGGGTACATCATTACCTTGCCATTGTGCACAACATTACCTTGCCATTGGGTACATCATTACCTTGCCATTGGGCACATCATTACCTTGCCATTGGGCACATCATTACCTTGCCATTTTGCACATTTTTGTTGTGTCAGCATTACGTTGCCATTGTGCACATCATTACCTTGCCATTTTGCACATCATTACCTTGCCATTTGCACATCATTACCTTGCCATTGGTACATCATTACCTTGCCATTTTGCACATCATTACCTTGCCATTTTGCACATCATTACCTTGCCATTTTGCACAGCATTACCTTGCCATTGGGTACATCATTACTTGCCATTTTGCAATCATTACCTTGCCATTTTGCACAGCATTACCTTGCCATTGGGCACATCATTACCTTGCCATTTTGCACAGCATTACCTTGCCATTGGGTACAGCATTACCTTACCATTTTGCACATCATTACCTTGCCATTTTGCACAGCATTACCTTGCCATTTTGCACAGCATTACCTTGCCATTGTGTACATCATTACCTTGCCATTGTGTACATCATTACCTTGCCATTGTGTACATCATTACCTTGCCATTGTGTACATCATTACCTTGCCATTTTGTACAGCATTACCTTGCCATTGTGTACAGCATTACCTTGCCATTTTGCACATCATTACCTTGCCATTTTGTTAATATAGTATGTAATGAGAGACCTCGCTGACATTTTATTACAGCTCTTGGCAAATAAAGTCATATATATATATTCCCGGAATGTATATCGATCCTTTCAGTTGGAATCCTTTGCCTTTATTGTTGTTCCTTAGCCAGATGTTGCGGCATTATAGATGTGATTTTATCAAATTCATGTTAATAAATTGATAACTGTTTACCAAGTACCCATTGGATATACTGTAGGATAACTGTCGATATATAGTAATTTAAATAATTACAAGATGATAAAGTGGTTGAGAGTTGATAGCATGTTGTGCAAAGGAAACAACGATAAAAATAAAGGAAACATCTTACGAGGACTTGATACTTTAGGGAGTAATCAGGGGCAGTAACTGACCGATGCCTCTCATTTGACAACAATAAACGTTGTTGTTATTGCTGTTCTTGTTTTTGTTGTTGTTATTTATAACTCCAAATACATTTTTAGAAAGGCGCAGTCGTGTGTGTCTGCTAATTCGCGTATATACATGTATATATATACATGCTTAATTCCAAAAAATATAGGCGTGTGTGTGCATGTGTGTTCGAGTTTATAAGGCCCGCCCTTCTGCCATTTTATTTTACTGATCAATTTTGTATTTCATTGGAAAGCATAAAATGTATTAACAATTCAATTCAATTAAACTGTATTGGCATAATCAGCAAACAAGTTGCCTTTGGCCATTTACAATTACAAAACACTATGGCAAAGACAAATATAAATACATATGGTAATGAATATTAAATATATACATGTATATGTATACATTTTCATACAACATACATTTAAGAAACAATTAAAATGTCCAGGGCATTTTTCTTTATTAACATACATTCTTTAATATATTTAGATATTTTCACTTGCAAATGTTTGTTTTTTGTCGACATAAGCGTGAACAATTTCTGTACACAAGGCCATGAAATATTGTTAAAATATGTTTTTCTTACTGTTCTATATGTTTCACAACATAGCATAACATGATATTCTGATTCAACTGCATGTTGCCTACATAACTTACACAATCTGTTTTCTCTTTCAATACCGCTATACCTACCAAATTCAATCTCTAAGTTGTTAGAATACAATCTTAATCTAGAAAAATGTTTTCTTAAGTCATCATTGGTAATATTACATAAATAATATAAAATTGGTTTATCGATGATAACACCGGCCGGTTTGTTTACACATAAAACTAACATGTACATTATGCTGATAATTCCATGGCAATTAAGTCAAACCGATATTCTATGCTATGTTTCTACAGTCTATTATTGGACTGACGTTTAGAGGGGCCTTCGTGGCCGAGTGGTTAGGGTCTGTAACTTCAGATCAACTGTAGGTTCGAATCCTACTGTGGGTGTCGAATTCTTTCACGAGAGAAGCCATCCACCTGGCTTGCGGAAGGTCGGTCCTGAAATACGGCTCGTAGGGGCCACCAGGATCCGACTGACGTTTACTAACGTGTATTTCTCCTTGTACAGCCTAGTATTGGACTGACGTTTACTAACGTGTATTTCTCCTTGTACAGCCTAGTACTGGACTGACGTTTACTAACATGTATCTTTCCTTGTACACCCTAGTACTGGACTAACGCTTACTAACGTGTATTTCTCCTTGTACACCCTAGTACTGGACTAACGCTTACTAACGTGTATTTCTCCTTGTACACCCTAGTACTGGACTAACGCTTACTAACGTGTATTTCTCCTTGTACACCCTAGTACTGGACTGACGTTTACTAACGTGTATTTCTCCTTGTACAGCCTAGTACTGGACTGACGTTTACTAACATGTATCTCTCCTTGTACAGCCTAGTACTGGACTGACGTTTACTAACATGTATCTTTCCTTGTACAGCCTAGTACTGGACTGACGTTTACTAACGTGTATCTTTCCTTGTACAGCCTAGTATTGGACTGACGCTTACTAACGTGTATCTTTCCTTGTACAGCCTAGTAATGGACTGACGTTTATTCCGTGTACAGTCTTGTATTGGACTGGCGTTTACTAACGTTCTTTGTACAGCCTAGTATTGGACTGGCGTTTACTAACGTTCTTTGTACAGCCTAGTATTGGACTGGCGTTTACTAACGTTTTTCTTTGTACAGCCTAGTATTGGACTGGCGTTTACTAACGTGTATCTTTCCTTTTACACCCTAGTATTGGACTGGCGTTTACTAACGTTCTTTGTACAGCCTAGTATTGGACTGGCGTTTACTAACGTGTATCTTTCCTTGTACAGCCTAGTATTGGACTGGCGTTTACTAACGTGTATTTCTCCTTGTACACCCTAGTACTGGACTGACGTTTACTAACATGTATCTTTCCTTGTACAGCCTAGTACTGGACTGACGTTTACTAACATGTATCTTTCCTTGTACAGCCTAGTACTGGACTGGCGTTTACTAACGTGTATCTTTCCTTGTACAGCCTAGTATTGGACTGGCGTTTACTAACGTGTATTTCTCCTTGTACACCCTAGTACTGGACTGACGTTTACTAACATGTATCTTTCCTTGTACAGCCTAGTACTGGACTGACGTTTACTAACGTGTATCTTTCCTTGTACAGCCTAGTATTGGACTGACGTTTACTAACGTGTATCTTTCCTTGTACAGCCTAGTATTGGACTGACGTTTACTAACGTGTATCTTTCTTTAGTATGCTGTGTTGATTAAAGTATCGGCTATTGTGTGTGTTTACGTTTATTTATCGTCGCTACCGGTTGCCCATATGAGCAACGCCGCCTGAAGAGATTAGTGATTTTTGGAGGATAGTGCAATGATACAGACAGAGACCCATTCCAGAGTCTTCTCTGGTTCTTTTACGTGCACGGTGTACAGCACCGACACGCGACCTCGGTTTAAAGTCCCATTTGAAAGACTGTTCATTTTATTAGAGTCAGATGGGAGATCGAACCTGCGATCGCTGGATTACCACTCCAGCGTGTTAACCACTGGACTACATATCCGTCTGTAATAGGTTATTATATTTATCATGAGTATATCTCAATACTTATAATGTTGATTGCGATGATTGTGTAGATACATATTAATAAAGGGAGATAATTCACAAATAATAATTTTACAAAACTCAGTTCAATTGTTTCTTTGATTGGCTTGGGGGTTTAACGACACACCACCAGCTTAGGCTCCAGCTATTATTGGTGTACTTCCGATCAGTCTTTTAGGCAAGTGGTTCGAACCTATAGCATTGATGGGGCAAGTGAGTTGTTTATTTGTAATTAGAAATAACAAATTTACAAATAATTATGTAAACAATACAAACTTGTAGATTGAATTGAAAGCTAAGCGCGCATTGGAATTCTCTCCACACCACAAAGTAATTTTAAGTCAACGACCGGTAGGCCCACATTGCCACGGACGCTCCCTCGGTAACTCTACCATATATTAAGGACGTAGACCGTTACATCACCAGTGCAATATTAACTAGCACAACACGCCAGTAATGAGGCTTCCCAAAAATCTGTCTCGCCTAGGATTGATAATACTGTATTAACTAACCTATAACTTACAAATACTAAATCACTATTTCCCCGCTGGTTGCGATCTATACGGCATTGATTGTATAGCACAAAACCAGTGGGCGTTCATGGGATGAAACACGAGATAAACCCTGAGTGACCCAAACATGCACACACAGTCAAACCTATGTTAATGGTCACCTCCATTAAGCAGTCAACCCGTATTAAGCAACCAGTTTCCAGATTTCTAATATGTCGTTTTATCAATTATACATTTGACCTCTATTAATCAGCCACCAGAGGGTTATTTATTTTACAACGATTAGGAAACAAGATGTAACAACTTATATTAACCACTCTCGTTGGCGCGGATGACAGCGTATGTGTGATCATTCGTATGGGAGGACACCAGAGTACCCAGAGAAACACACCTGTCAACTATGGCGACCACAGTACCATCTCACATACTTCCCAGTCCGAGGATCGAACACGGGTTGCATTGGTGAGAGGCGAGCGCGCTAACCACTGCGCTAATCAGACAGCCTTTCATTACTAGAACACTTTGAAATTGGAACACACACTGAAACAAGACTGACTTCTTATCCGTTAGCGTGGTAACTCGTAAAACCCGTATGTCCGGGTACAATAACATACTTACTATTGTTAACATTAACATAGTATCGCAATAAACAATACAATACACATAATGAATATATAAAAGCAAAAACTAAATTTATAAAGGAAATTGTTCGTATTTGCACATAAATTGGAAAATAAATAAATGTTCGTCAATTTCCCAAATCATAGCACTTGATTAAAACAATGAATATATTATTAATTACATACACCGATCCACAGGCACACCACACACGTATTGGCTATGGCCTATGTTACGTTTATTTATCGTCGCTACCGGTTGCCCATATGAGCGACGCCTCGTGGAGAGATTAGTCATTTTAGATTTTGGAGGATAGTGCATGATACAGACAGAGACCCATTCCAGAATCTCCTCTGGTTCTTTTACGTGCATGGTGTAAAGCACCGACACGAGACCTCGGTTAAAACGTCTCATCTGAAACACTATTAATTTTATTAGGGTCAGACGGGGGATCGAACCTGCGATCCCTGGATTACCAGTCCAGCGTGTTACCACTGGACTAATATGCCCTATGGCCGTGTACTAGTCATTTTATAACATGATCTTGAAGGACATAAACAAAGTCGTATGTATTGTGCCTGGGTACAGATCATAATTAGTAACATACTTATAACATTAGAGGGCCCTGGTTTCAACGGACGCATTTGGATTGCACTAGTCTACTATTTGTTCTTAGACAAAAAAATAAGGGACAATAACAACCTTTGTGTGGATATGCGTCGTGTTGAAAATATTACAACCTAACAGTCTATGGCTAAATACATACTTACTTCCGGTCAATATTTGAAGTTTGTTATGATTTTCACGGAGACATTTTTAGGATTTTAGGATTTTTAGGATTTTAGACCTGCGTTTATTTGCGATTGCACGTTACTATGTTTATATGGACTTGTGTGTAAATGTTGTGTTTTTCACTTGGAGGACTTTGAGGTGAAGTTATTTTGAATTTGTGCATTTATACACGTTTGCTTTACACCTGACGTCTTCATGTGTTGCTATTTATAGACTATACCTGTACTCTATCACTTACCGGCCTTTCTTTACCTGGAGGACAAGTATATATCGTCCATATAATTGGCGATTCATCACGCTTGGTTCGGCAGCACACATAGTATGGCGACTAATTATTGCGGATCTGGTTGCGATAATAGTGAGGCTGCAGAGTACGTTGAAGCAATAATGTCTTCACAACAGGCTACACGAGTAACCACACCTGTACAAAGTGGGCGGAAACGTAATGCCTCAGAGCCATGTAATACAGATTCAACAGTGAAAAAAGCACGTGTAACGGCAAAAGCTAAACGTAACCTTAATCAGTCAGTGCCGTCCGAGTCAGTTCTATCAGTCGAACACTTGATTGCCAAGCTCACTGCAGACATACATATGCAGTTTAGTGCTATGAATGAACGTATGGATAAATTAGAATCCAGTTTAGAGCAGAGGATTTCAAACAAGATAGCTCAAATAATCGACAAGAGGGTAAATACAGAACTTAGTCGTATTTGCAAGGATGTTGACAGTCGATTGGAATCCTTTAAAGAGGAAATAAAGTCCGACATCTCCGCTGACCTTCATGATATTAATGACAGAGTGAGGGTACTATCCAATGGCGTACCAGTCAACTCGGGTCAAACGGATGTGAGCCTCAACATTGTTATTAGAGGTCTTCCAGAATCTTCAAATGAAAACACCAGTGTTAAAGTGAACTCACTTATCCGGGACGGTCTTAAGGTTAGTGATGTAACCTTTAGTAAGGTTGAACGGAAGAAATCATCATCATCAAAACCTGGTATTGTGATTGTTAAATTTAAGTCACACGATGACAAACGAAAAGTGATGGTGAAAAAGTCTAACCTGGGTGATAGTCGTCAATACAAGGATGTTTTCATTCACCATGACCAATCACATATTGACAGACTTATGGCTAATAACTTTCGCACCATCTTAAGTGCCATGAAACAACATGATTTTACGGTTAGAGGCTCTCGTGTTGTACGAGTAAATAGTGATAGACCACGTGAGCAAATGAATCATCGGTCATCGGATCGGGAACGTGACTCTTACTCAGGTAATGATCGAGGGCCAAGTTACGGTGGAAACCGTGGTGGTAATCGCGACGGTTGGAACAGAGTAGACAGTCGTGGCAGGCACTACAATAGAAGGAATGGAGGTGGACGGCGTGGTGGTCGTAATTAATATAAAGCCGGTTTTTGGAATGTTCGTGGCTTTAATATGAATCCTGATTCTGATAATTTTTTATTAAGATCTGCTTGTATTTTACAGTATAACTTTGATATATTAGCTTTAGCTGAAACTCATTTAATAGATGATAATGTTTTAACTGTTGAAGGTTACCGCTGGTTCGGTCATAACTGGAAACATATTCATAGAAGTGCCAGGTCAGGTTCTGGTGGTGTTGGATTTTTAATTAAAGATACACTATGTGATATTTTTGATATTTCTATTTTGAGTGATTCACATGAAGGTATCTTTTGGCTCAAAATGGTTCACAAGTTTGAGCAGTTCACTTTGATGCCATGTGTCTGTTACTTGCCACCAGAAAATTCATCTCGCTATTTTAACGTAAACACCTTTTATGATTGCCTTTTGACAGATATCTATGCTTTTCAGAATGATGGTATGATATATGTATGTGGGGATTTCAACAGTCGATGTGGGGGATTGGACGACTTTATTGCGGGCGTAGATAATATACCGCCTCGTAACATTATAGATTTCACAACTAACTTTTATGGAGAACTGTTCGTTGATTTCTTGATAAACACAAATATGTGTATGCTTAATGGTAGAGGTTCTTCGAATAATTTTACCTCCGTGTCTGTTAAGGGGTCGTCTGTTGTTGATTACTGTATTGCTACTCATGATAATTAATGTAACATGATTGATTTTGAGGTTGTTTTAACATCACAACTAATAAATACATGTGGTGATATCCGGGTCTTAGCACCAACTTGTATACCAGATCATTCATTGCTGTCGTGGAATATTGTTAGTGATACCAGTTCATATTATACGAAAGATATTTCAAATGAGGGTACGTCTTATGATAGATTTGATCTTAGTAATGTAAATAATTATTTCATGAATAGTCATTCTGCTGTGTTACAGATAAATAACGTCATTCAAAAACTAGAACAAGGTTTTCGTTCGCAGAATGATATTGATCTCGTATATGAGGACTGGTGTAATGTAGTGAAACAAAACATGTATAAAGATATTCCTTTCAAAACTATAAAGAGTGGGTGCAGAAATAAAAAGCGTAAACATGGTAAATCTTGGTGGAGTGAAAATTTAACTAACTTATGGTCTAATCTATGCATTTTGGAAGGTAAATGGTTAAATTGTTCCCATCGTAATGCTAAATTAAAATTCAAAACTGAATATGTTCAAGCACGTAAATTTTTTGATCGGGAAGTACAAAAGGCTAAACGATTTTATTGGTATTCCATGCAAAACGAACTTCTAACAGACTGTAATGTGGACCAGACTAAGTTCTGGAAGTCGATTGGGAAAATTGGCGTAGGTAATTGTAAGAGTAAGCAAATACCGATGAAAGTTACCTTAGAAGATGGGTCTACTTCTACTTGTGTCGATGATGTTCTATTTAAGTGGAAGAATGATTTCAGTTCTTTATTTAACAAAGACAGTGTAAGTGAGCCCGTGGCTACTGAAAATAGTAATAATATTGATGGTGTACCATTTAATGAACATATTTCTTTGTTAGAGGTCAATAAGGCCGTAGATAAGGTCAAACGTGGTAAAGCTTGTGGAGTAGACGAACTTCCATCGGAAGTATTAAAAAATGATGCCACTATATTGTTTCTGCATGCCTTATATAATATATGCTTTGAGAATGGTATTACTCCATCATTATGGACTAGATGTATTATTAATCCAATTCCAAAGTCTACAACAGCTGATCCTACAGACCCCATGTCTTATAGAGGCATTTCTCTTGCTTGTACAACATACAAGATATACTGTAATATATTGAATGATAGATTGAGTTCTTGGGTTGAAGACAATGGCATTTTGGCAGATGAACAGAATGGTTTCCGTAAGAAGAGAAGCACTTCCGATCAAATTTCGTCTTTAGTTAATTTAGTTGAAACACGAAAGAAACTTAAGTAATGTACTTATGCAGCTTTCATAGACTTCCGTAAAGCTTACGATTTCATTAATCGTTCTAAATTATGGACACGATTAAATGATATAGGTATTTCTGGTAAAATGGTTCTAGCCATAAAGTCACTATATTCATCTGTCGCCTCTTG